>BDDA01000934.1:9120-25626 GCA_001662385.1 Chlamydomonas asymmetrica | reverse complement strand
GAGGGGGGGGGGGGGGGGGGGGGGGGGGGGGGGGGGGGTGCGTGGGGCGTGTGCGGGGAGCGGGTGCGGGGTGCAGGGTGTGAGTGCGGGTTGCGGGGTGTGGGTGTGGGGTGCGGGTGCGGGGGCCTGATGGATAGCTGTGGTTAAGGGCTGGAGGGTTTGGTTTTAGGGTTAAACGGTGCAGGACAACGGTGACGAGTGAGTGCACATACGGTACATCGGTGTCCCAGGTCTGAGCCGCACGGCTGCATACCGTATGCCTGATCCAGTGATCCTGCCAAGCCCACTCCTCCCCGCTTCCACTCTCTCCCAGGACTGATTCATCATTTGGCCGATCAGCCATTTCATGGATGAGCCTCCCATGCATGCGTGGCCCCTCTCAACCCTCTACATAGCACATAGCACATAGCACACAGCACATAGCGCATAGCACATAGCATGGGGGCAGCCATGGGCCCCTGTGGCTAGCTGGCCGAGTGTGAACAGCAACTACCCACAAACATACTGGCCTGCATGACGCGATCTCCCTCCACCTCTCTTGGCGCCATGCATGCCAGATTGCGTATGGAGATCAGGATGTGAAGTCATCACTGACCTGCAGTCGCCGTGTACGTGCGCGCGTGCATGTCCGCGCAGGTGTGGTTTGCGTTTGCGTTCATCAACTGGGCGGCGCTGTTCGTCATCACGCTCTTCCGCGCCATCATCTACCCAGAGTACGGTGAGCGATCCAGCAGCCTCATGAACCCTAAGCCCTAAGAAAACTAAGCCCCGAACCCTGAACGACCATGCCATCGTCTAGCCAGAGTACGGTGAGCGACCAGGCAGTACGGTACACGGCAGTACTGTACTTGAGAGTACGGTGAGCCACCCAGCAGCCACATGAACCCTGAAACCTGAAAATCAGTCAATGTGTGGAGCCCTCAGCCCTCAGCCCCCAACAACAATCAGCAGCCCTAGGCACCTGCCTCACCCAAAGTGTTTAGCTACTGCTGCTACTCTTGCACGCACCACGCACTGCTGAATGCGCTGATGAACTGCATGCATTGCACGCATACGCGCACGCACGCACGCAGATAACTCGCTCGGTTGCTGCTCTCGATGCCCTGTCCATCCCGGACCTGAGCAGCTGGCTACTGTTTACTGGTGTGGGTGACATGAATCTCTCTCCCTCTCTCCCTCTCTAACGCAGACGACCGTCCCCGCAGCGTGCTGGCCATCTGGGTGGCGGCCCCCGCTGTGGGCTCCGTGGCGTACCTCAGCTGTTTCCAGCCCAGCGTGGCGGCGGCCATGTGGGCGGCCGGCGGAGAGTTCAACGACTTTGTGTTCATGAACATGTGCGTGGGCGCTTACATTGGTTTAGGGTGCTTGTGTCTATCGTGTCACCGGTATTTTGTGGTCGTGAACCTTCTGTGTGCTTGCTTGTGTCGACGGCTTCAGACTGAATGTGTGCGTGGGTGCTTGAGCACACGCGTCGACGGATTTCGTGGTCCTGCTCACCCTGCACACGCTTTGCTGCTTGCGTTGCTGCCTGCCTGCTTGCCGCCGCGCCACCCACCTATCTACCTCATACCTATACAGCTAACGACCTGGCACGCATATGCTGAGCGCATCAACGCGACGCTTGCTGCTATACCTGACCACACACGCGTTCATGCGTGCGCACGCACTGCACGCCCCCGCATACCGCCCCCGCATGAGCACATGCATGCCTGCCATGGACAGGCGCACTCTCGACGCGTGTTGCTTTGCGCCCCGTGCACCCATGAAGGCATGTGCGCTCGAGCAAGCTCTGAACCCACACCCTTTCCACACCCTGCCGACACCCCACACCCTAAATCCCCCGACCATCGCACTCGCGCATACACTAAGCAAGCTGCCCCTGCTGGACAAACCATGCACTGTAGCCACTCATCCGCTGTGGTCCCGGCGCATCTGCGTTGTGTACTGCTTGTTTCGCGTGCACGCGCGCAGGTATTGGGGTAGCGTCACGCTGACGCTGGTGCTGGTCTGGTGCTTTGTGCGGTAAGCAAGCGCGATGAGCGACTGCGTGTACAGCGACGCGGCAGTGTGTGCATGTTTGCGGCAAATCAATTCTCCCCCGGAGGTTTTTGAATGCATAGAGTAGATGGGTGCTTTAGCCTGGGCTATCGACGCACCTCAAACACAGTGAGTACAGTGAGCACAGTGAGTACAGTGAGTACAGTGAGTACAGTGAGTCTCATACCGCTGCTGAATGGGTAAGATTATAGTTCGTTACACTTGGAGCCTCCTAGCCGAGGCCGACACTCCCCTCTGATGGAGGGATGGAGCCACCGCTGCTGCGGAGCTCACTGGCAACCATATACATCGCAGCACGCTCACAGCTCATGGGCACTCGGCAACTGTTACACGCTTGGCGCACGTTGATAGTACTAATCACAGAAGCAAAGTTGAGTGCCTCAGGGAATTGCATTGAAGTTGAGTGCCTCAGGAAATTGCATTGAAGTTAACCCTACACGTACCGGTGCGCAGGCCGTACTTTGGGCTGCTGAAGTTTGAGATGTCGTACTGGCCGGGCGCGTTCAGCCTGGACGCCGTCGCGATCGCCTCCATGCGCTACTGCGCGCTCATGCCAGGTGGGTGGGTGTAGTGGATGTAGTGGGTGTAGTGGATGTAGTGGGTGTAGTGGATGCAGTGGACATAGCGGATGTAGTGGATGTACATGGTGGGTTGGTTGACTTGGATGTACATGTGTCAGAAAGAGTGCCCATGGGGCTATGCAGTGTGATTAGTGTGATTCCCGTGGGGCCATGTAGTGTGCACATGCGTATGCGCAAGGATAGCGGCTGCACTTGATGTGTATTTGTACGCGCAGGGTCAATGGTGGCAGTGCCAGCCATACATATTAAGGCTAACAGTGTTTGTTTTCAAGTCTGCACAAATAATACCGGTAGAGTAGAAATTGTGTTGGTGGACTTAGAAAATGTCACCCCCCCCCCCTAAGGACTGCATCAACGCGCACCCTTTGTGCATATTGGTATATATGTGCGTGCAATGCGCTGTCGCAGGAGGGCTGAGCCGCGGCATCGCGTACGCCTGGGTGGCGGCCGCGTCCTACGTCACCGCTGTGCTGTCGTGCCAGACCGTCGCGCACATCCTGCGCCGCAGGGTGCGTGCCCCGGGGTTAGGGTTTCGGGTTTCGGGTCTCGGGTTTTTAGGGTTTTAGGGTTTGGTCTAGAAGTTTTGTTCGCAGGGTGCATGCCCCGCGTGCAGCACTGTTGTACTGTGCGGCATGCACAGGTTGACTGACCATGCGTTTCCATGCAGCAATGTGCGTGCCCTGTGGTAGAATGCATAGGTGTTGTAATGACTGCACTTGGAGGTAGAAGGTGTTTAGGTATGCTACTCTTGCGCCTGTCTCAACCAAGCATCAGTCCGATGTGCGTATGTGTGTGCGTGTGCGTGCGCAGGTGTTTGTGCCGTGCTACAAGTGGGGCCCGCTCACGTTCACGCGCCTGGAGCACGAGGCGTTGAAGGAGGCGATGCAGCAGCTGCAGGCGGCTGCCGAGGACGCCGCCAGGGAGGGCGCGCCAGCGGCGGAGCGTCGCGCAGCGACGGCCAGCTTCAAGGTAGATAGAGCCTGCCATGAAGCCGATCGATACTGGTACTGGATCATTGCCTAGGCCGCCTGTCATGGATGGACGACCAGTCAACCACCAACCCTAATTTGCCTACGGTACACGGATGGTGTATCACGTCTCACCCTTGTGTGGTTCATCCCCCGAACTGGATCACCACCCAAGATCAATCATTTGGATAAGCCACCAAGCAGGTCACCAAGCTCACCAAAGAAATCAAGGCACTCACCATCTGCTGGGCCCCTGACCGTATCTGACGCTAAAGGTGCCGCATGCAATTCCGCATGCGCCTGGCCCACCCGCAGGGGCTGTGGGGCGCTTTCGCGCTTGCGCTGGACGAGCACTGCCACCACGAGGACGCCACCATCTTCCCGCTCTATGACGAGTTCTTCCCAGGTACATGCAGTGTGTTAGAAAGAGCGCCAAAGGGGCATGCCGTGTGATTCCCGTGGGGCCATGCAGTGTGCATATGTGTATGCGTATGGATAGAGAGACTGCACCTGACCTGACCAATGGTGAACGAGGTGTCTGGGCTGACATGTGGCTGCTGCCGTAAAGCGACTAGCGTCTGATGGACTGAAAGCGTGGCTGCAGTAAAAGCGGTCTGTCAGTGTGTGTATGCGTGAGGATGGGAACTGCACCCGAGGGTGGCGAGGTGTCTGGGCTGAGCTGGCGGCTGCCGCAGAAGAGAACAACGGTCTGCTGGTCTGAAACGGTGGCTGTAGTAAAAGCGCTCTGTGAGTGAAAGTGTGTTAGAGTGTCTGTGCTGCTCCAGCGGTGCTGTACTTCTATGTGCGTGAGTGCGCATGTGCATGCGTGTGTGCATGCAGGCGTCACGGCCGAGGCTCATGCGCAGCACGAGGCGCTGCACGCCCTGGAGACCAAGTGAGGGTGGCTACTGTAGTAAACCCTAGTGAACCGTAGTTAACCCTAAACCCTGGAGACGTGGGGGTGGCTACTGCAATACTCTGGCTACTCTGGCTACTGGGGTTTAGGGTTTAGGGTTTAGGGTTGTGAGCGAGGGTGGCTACTGTAGTACTATGGGTACTGGCTAGGCCCCTGCCTTGGCAGCAGGCAGCAGGCAGCAGGCAGCAGGCAGCAACACAATGCGCGAGAGTCTTTTTAACAAGAGTCACGATTTGCTTGCATACAAGTCCGTTGCCCTCATCACCTGTGCAGCTGTGCTCGCTCTGTCCCTCCAGCGTTCGCGCATGCCGTTATAGCGTTGCGAGGCCGCCAACTGATGCATTCATGCCCATGGTCCCGCAGCCACCACGGGATGGGGCTGAACTGTCGAGCCCACTTGTGGGTTGGGTGATTCCAGACAGGCGAGGCCGGTGCTCCGCTCTAGATGAGGCCCGCACCCGCATGCACCCACACCTGACACCTGCTGTGCCTGCACGAGATGCGCGCATGCAGGGTGCGCGAGGGAGTGGCTGCTGCTGGCGACGCTGGCATTCCCGCGGCCCTAGCGGACCAGCTGGCGGCGCTGCTGCGCGAGCTGCGCGCTCACCTGCGCTACGAGGAGGACCACCTGCAGGTAGGTGCGGTTGGGGGTGTGTGAGGGCGGGGCTGTGTGAGGGCGCAGGTGTGTGTGTGTGTGTGAGGGCTGATTTGTGTGGAGGGGCGAGTGGGCGGTGCGTGAGGGCGCGGGTGTGTGAGGGCGGGTGCGTAGCAACGCCATTGCTTGCAAGCCAGGGTACCTAGTCAGTTGGCCGGCTTTCATGCTACATTGCTACTTTATGAGCTGACATGCTGGCGCTGCGTCGGCATGATGCTGTGCTGCTTCTAGGCTCGCCTCGGCCCTGAATACTTTTTTTTTTTGGTGCGTGCCTGTACGTGCCTATGCGTGCCTGTGTGCTTCACTTTACTTGGCTAATCTACTTTGACGACTGTGGCTGTGCCTTGTTCCATTATCAACCGCGCGTCGCATCGTCGCTGCCGCCGCTCGCTCGCCGCACTCATGCACACACGCAGCCACTGGCGCGCAAGTACATCCCGCTGGCCCTGGCCAAGGACGCCATCAGGACGGTGAGCCCGCTGCCAGCTAGCAGCCTAGCTCAACTTCCGTCGCTTGTTTTCCAACGACCGTTACTAGATATACCCATGCCTGTGCAGCTGTATGCAAAGTGGGCCAGTGCAAACGGCGCCAGCGATCCTCAGCTCAGCAAGTATTAGAAGCGTCCAATCAATGCATACGTGCCAAGTGCCATGTGGTGGTGGTGAAGTATGTACATGTGGCCAAATGCGGCCTGGGCATCGGTGTGACTGGAATGCGACCCGCTGCCAAGCAAGGCAGTGTAGAGGCTTGCCCTTTGCACGCCGGTCACATGTTACACCCACGTGACCATTAAGGTACTGGTATTATGAGCATGCATCACTGCCAGCAGCTACACATGCAGACCCCACCTGACGGGCGCATGCAACGCAACAGTAGCCAATCATGTTAGCCACCCCAGTACATGATTACACCTGACATCACATCATCATGTTGGCTCTGACACGTCTATCCGTCAATTGTGCATGTGCACATGCGTGTGTGCGTGTATGTGCGCTCGTGTGCATGTCGCCTCCCGCCCGCCCATGCGCGGCCATCACCCGCCTACCTGGATGTCAGATGTGGTCCCGCACGCCGGCCTCCACCTGGTACACGCTGCTGCCGTGGCTGGTCAACAGCCTGCCCATGATGCTGCAGCGCGTCAAGCTCGTCAAGTGCCTGCTGTGGGCCATGCCGGAGCGCTGCCAGCAGGTGCGGTGCGATCAATACCAACCGTAGCACACCATACATCTGCCCATACATGCTTGAACCCTGACAAAGCCTATTAGATAAGTTACAACGCCTCCTAACCCTAACAGATGCAATCCCATGCGCTCTGGAGGTCCAGCTATCCACAGCTGCCAGCGGTGTACCCACCCGCCGTGCGCGGCAACACGCAAGCGGCTGACCGATGACCACCTGACTATACCAACCATGTCTGTATACCGTAGTGTTATTGGTTTGGTGCAGCTTGAATCAGCCTCATGGCTTGATTGTATCGGTAGATTGCATGACGTGCGCTCGGCCACTCACGCACACCTGACACACAAGCACGATGGCGGCGGCTGGCGTGCTGAACTAGCTGAACGCAACTACGCACGCACTGCCACAACGTAAACACTGAGGATTTCTGACCGGCTGGCTGGCATACCGGTACCATAAAACAGGGTTCTCTCAGTTGGCTGTATGTATAACACGCAGTGGTGCTCTGCGTTCCAAACGCGTGCAGATCGGCTTGGCGCTCGCCATCGGCGTGGACGGTGTGCAGTGGCGCCGCCTCACCGACGAGCTGCCGGAGATCATCCCACGCGGCGCCCCGTACTGGGAACGCTACTTCTAGGTCCAGCCGGCCGACACGCTAGAGACGCGCCACAAGCAAGACCACGTCTATGCGTGCTGCGTCAACGTTCGCGGCGTGACAGCCAGAGAATAAATTGAAGGGAGGGGCCTTGCATGCGTCTGTCCAGCTGCCCACAGAAATAACAGGAACGGCCTCCGCAGCAGGTGGCTGGCGATGTAGCTTGTAGCCCCTTGCCCCTAGAAGTGCATGCGTACCATGGCTACCAGCTAGCAGCATACCGTCAATACGCACGTCAAGACAGCTCACACCGCAGACAAGCACACACAGCGCAAGATAGAGTGCTTGCTTGATGCTTGGCCACGTACAGAGATGTAAACCAGCTGAAAAACAGACTGGCGCAGCACCATGCAAGGTGCGGTCACAATGCGCCCGACCTTGCGTATCACACAAGTAAGGCACCATCACCTCCGCGCCCAACTGAAGAGATGAATTCACTTGCCCCCCGCCCCTAGTGCACATCCGTGTGAGCCCCCTGAGGTGACAACACGTTGCAACTTGCAACGGTGCCATCGTTGCTGAACGGCGAGATATTGTGCACTAAACCACTCAGTTTCATTTGTGTCATGCTCATTCCGTTAGATGAATTACATAGATAGCCGCTCAGCGCAGCCGCGCGGGCGTAAAGAGGAGGCCGAGGACCGAAACGCGGAAAACAAAGCGCACGTGCTGTACAGTATTATCACCAGTGCGGCAATCGCCTGCCTTGCGCGCTCATGCCTTTGGGGACCGAGACGTTGCGCATGCAGTGAGGTGCTTGATGGCACCGACGCCACGTGCACCGGCACGTATGCGCAACCCGCCATACGCTGCTCTCACATGGCCGCATGACCGCACCCCACACAAGAATGAGTGAAATGGTGGGCATAAGCGTGTAACAAGCGTACAGGCAGCGACAATAGTTGCTACACCCAGGCCACACCTGTTGCTGGGATTCCTTCAACGGAACCCGCTTGTGTACCCATAGAGTCTTATGGAACGAAAAAACAGTGGCCCCCTGCCTGGGGGGGGCGGGACAGGGCATTGGCAGGCATTGCGCCCTAAAATGGAACACCACGTGCAGCCACAGCGTGTGTTGCACGATCATAGCCTCCCTGCTAGATGCATGCATGTGGGTTGCGTGCGCCGCTGTTGCCATGTACGTGCGACAATGAGGTGTCCGTGACCGCTAACAGTGCGAAAACGAGCGCACGACGCACGACATTGCCGGAATGCGAGGGATGCATGAGTGCATCGGAAAGCATCCTGCTTGCCAGCCTTGCCGCACTTTCACTCATGTCGTTATGCTATGCTATGTAACATCAGGAGCGTGTTGGCCACACGGCCCATGCTGCCCCCAGATGGGAACCAGGCAAGCAGAAGGGGTCACCAAGCTATGCACATGGTGTGCAAAATGGCCACAAGATTCACTCACACCACTCACTCATGACCCCTCGCTCACACCACACGAGCCGGTGCGGGGCACCAGCGATTCGGCCAACGCTCGTTCTGAGTGCGCTGGCAGCGATACCCAATGTGCCAGTAAGGGGTGCAAAGAGGCACGGCATGAATGATGAATTATTAGCTGCAAGGACAGTGCTCTGCCAGTGCGTCAGGTGATGCATGTGCATTTCGGGTGGGCATGGTGGGCAGGGTGGGGGGCAGGGGTGTCAGGTGTGTGACCATTGCGAGCATTACACGCAAGTGCACAACGCAGCGGGACGGGAAAACAAAGTACGCCAACAAGTTAACTTAGCAAAACAAGCAAAATATCTTGAAAAACCAGTCCACGATTCCCTCTCCACGCTCGGGTTCGAGGCCTGCAGCTGGGCCTGCATCCGTAACACAAGCAAGCATCAACTGAACTACACACAACAAACGCGGGTTTCAGTGACAAAACACAGCAAAAACAAGTGTGTGTGCGTAGTGGCTGCCATACCAGTAGGAAATGCGTATCTCTCTGCTTCTGCCCTGAACTCCGCGTCTTTGGCAATCCGCGCCCAGTGCTCGCCTGTTCCGAATGCACGTGGCACAGGTATGCCACTGACCTCGCAAGGGGTTACAGGTTGGCAGCGTTCAGGGAGTTCATTACCGTTTGTAAGAGCCATGCTCGGGCGGCACTTGTTTCACTCACTGATGCACGCGTTACGAAACTCAAGGTAGTCCTCCGGCGTGACTCCTGCACGCACAAACGATTTCTGCGCGCTGCCGACGTAAGCTTCCACTGCTGGCATGGACACAACCCAATCGTAGACAGAGGATCGAAGGAGATGTTGGTTCTTGATCCAGGTCAGGGCAATACGTTCCACGACCGGGTCGCTTAAGCCTATCGACGTCACCTCATCTTTGAGTTCCTCAAACGTGTACGCGTGGACCCAGTATGTTTGCCCGTCAACGACCATTTTTGTGTTGGGTTTGTGTATGGTGTGCCTTAACCTGTCCTCGTCCATGGTGTACACTGCTTGAAGCAGGTTTGCTTTGGTAAAACGTCGTAGGCGCTCAGCGACAGTCTGTCACTATATGCGGCTCTCACTCAGCCTGTGCTGTCAAGCCAGCCATGAAAGTAAAGGAAAGAAAAGCTAAGGAAAGGTAGGCTACGAGAGCGCAGGAAAGTGGCTGCATAAGGTACACTGTGCACACTGTGTTGAATTCAGGACGAGGCCGCAACGGCGCTGGCATGAGATGCAGTCAGGCAGCAACCCTACCACAGCAGGGGGCTACCAGCGACAGCGCCCACCTACAACATGTTGCCATGGAACCAAAGGCATCCGATCCCATTTCCTGCATCCATTCAATGCCCATAGTGATGCATATTGATGCACATTGCTTTCCACCACCAGCAGAAGGGCATCATGCCGCATCAGCCACGGGCCCGCAGCGAAAGCATGCAATCTAATGGGTGGCATCAATAGCGGAATGGAAGCGGGATGCTTCCCACTGCAGCTGTGCAGCCCCGATGCGGTCGTCGCAAGGTAGCTCTAAGGACATAACGGTGGGTGGGGTGGTGGCTGACAGGTGATATCATCATGCCGCCCTCCGGGACAGATGCGGGCGGGCGGGTGCCATGCAGTCGGCGCCAGGCCGATGTATGGGTGCACAAATACTGCGTACCATACACAGCGCAATCAGTTTATGATCTCGCGATGCAACGGCTGTGCAGCTGGCATGCACACTCAGTCCATGGCCTGCATGTGTGCTGCTTGGAGTGCATGTGAGCAGATGCATGCAAGCAAGCGGTCACAGGCATGCGCAACACACCCAGCGGGTGGCCAGGCTGGCGCTGCGAGTCACCTGGCATAAAGCCAATCAAGGGCAACATGCCAAACCTGACAGCCTTAGTCCCTGCTTCACATTCATCCAGGTTTGCGTCGTGCCAGCGGATGTGTGTCTGTCCCACAGCTCACCAGCACCAGTAACTCGCCTGGCGCATCATCGACGCTGCCAAGGTTTGAACGTGGTTTAGGCAGCAGCACCTAAGAAGCAACACCGTCAACCCTGTAACTCTACTAAGCTGCACCAAAGCGTGATTCGTTGGAGGCCTTGCCATCGTTTCAGCACCAACGCGTGTTCGTCAGCGCGGCGGCCTGGTAGTGATGGCGGAAGCGGAAACAGCCACGGACGTGAAAGCGCCCTCGGTGCATATCCGCCTAGCAACTATCGTGGACCTGGACGTCATCGTCAGCAACAATAAGGCCATGGCGCAGGTGCTTGGGTGCTATCGGCGCCAGTGCATCATTGCACAGCACGGCCTGTGTGTCAGCCAGCAGCCCGCCACTGTGGCTGAAGATATGCAAAGCAGATGCACTGGCTATTAGCTAACTGCCTGTCACATATGCGCGCAGGAAACTGAGAACATCAAGCTCCCGTCTGACGTTGCATCGCGCGGGGTGGCAAGAGTCCTTTGGAACGAGGTCGCCGCAAGCTATTATGTGCTTGAGGCAAGTCCATGTACGGACTACACAAACACATACGTACCAGCCAAGCACGTGAGTTGTACGGCTGGTCGTTTGGACGGCGGCAGCAGCGCTGCTGTGTGCAACGGCGGAACGAAGGGCGCAGACTGTCAAGGGGTGTAATCGAGTGGCAACCATACCTGCTATGCAAGCAGAGCATTCCGGCACTGTGCTTCATATCAATCAAAGGACCCACGACGGGGCATTGATGAACGGTCTCGTATCCGAGACCAGCGTCCGAGACCAGCAGCGTCTGAGATGATGTGGACTCTGACACTTACCATGAGCCTCCTTCTGCCCAGTTTCCCAGCAGCTTCCGCAGCACCTCCCACAGCGCTAGCAGCAGCAGCAGCAGCAGCAGCGCTTCGGTATGCTTCGCCTCATGATGGGTATTTGAGCATGTTTTGCATGGTTTGATGGCGAGGCCGATGGGGGCGGGAGGAAGGAAACTCCGTGCAGGCCCTGATGCTGCTGGTCAGGCTGCAGGTGAACGCACACGATGCAGTCTGGGGACACGCTGGCTAACGCTGCATATTTCCCTGTCTGTGACGCGTCCCTCTTCCTCCTCGCTTTCCCCTCCCTGCCTTGCTTTCCCCTCCCTGCCTTGCTTTGCCCTCCCTGCCCTGCTTTCCCCGCTTCCTCCCATACCAGTAGTACCGTGCTCTTACCTCGATCATTACCGTATAACCGCCAACACCACTACATTCCTGGTTTCCTCCGTCACCAGTGCTGCCAGTACACCAAACCATTCTTCGCTTCTGGTGCCGGTACTTTCTTGAATATGTTTGCTGCTGTGTGCTGTGGCGCGGCAGGAGGCCGGCGAGGTGGTTGCACAGCTGATGATCACACGCGAATGGAGCGACTGGTGCGGCGCCTCCTAAAGGGGGCGCGGATCCTGACCTCCCCCCACCCTACCCCTCACCCCCGTCCCTCGCCCCTGCATGATTGGCTGCCTTGAACCCCTCTCGGGCCGAGCGTGAACAACCGCAGTAGAATTGAAACACAAGCACAAGCACAAGCACAACAGCAGCTCACACCGTGTGTTGGACTTATGGGCCTGTAAACGCATGCATGCGTTGTGTGTGCCTTTCAGGCGTGCATGCGACATCTGGTGGATCCAATCCGTGTACGTTCACCCGCAGCACAGGTAGGTACAAACTATGAAGCAAGGCGCTGACACCCAGTCACTCAGTCACCCACCCCTGCAAGCTGTCGGGTGTATGTGACCTGCGCGGTTTTGTGGTCTGAGCAGCACACGGCAATGTGCGTGCGGTTGCCGACCGGAACCGCATTGGCCCTGTTAACGCACAGTGCTGGCGGCGCCATGATCAGTAATTCAGTGCCATCCATGCTGCATGACTGTGAGCCTGTGGCGCGTCCACGATATCCCATGCGGCGATGAAGGCAGCAGCGGGGCTGCCTCCCTGGCAACGGGGGACATCATTTATTCATTTACTCATTCAATTCACCTCAAGGCGCTCAGCTCACAGTCACACGGCTAAACCCTAACTCAGCCCTAAACCCTAACTCAGCCCTACACTCTGAACCCTGCTAACGCAGGCAGCGCGGCTACTTCAAGGCGCTGTACGCGCACGTGAGCGATGCGGCGCGCGCCGCCGGCGTCGCGGGTCTGCGCCTGTACGTGGACGACACCAACGCCAAGGCGCAGGAAGCGGTGAGCGAGTGCACAACACGTGCCCATGCGTGGGGGCAGAGCCCGGGGGGCGCCTGGTGCAGCAACCACGCACGCTATGCCAGATTGCCCAGTTGCCATATTGCTGACTCTATCCTGGTTCTGTCCTGGTTTTGGCGGTACATGTGCATACATCTGCGTTTCGCTGCGATGCAATTGCCACCAAGCGATGCGGCACGGCATGCACACGCATAATTCAGCTACGGTATTATGGGCTATGCGGCAGGTTCAACTGTATTTGAGGCGGCGGCGTGGTGAGGTGTGGAGGGGGCCGAATGCTGCACATGGTGGTGTGCTACAGGCCTATGTTGCTTGAACACCTGCTGTGCTTGTAAACGCATTCCTAATGAATGCATTTCTAAACCTTGCAATGTCATGTTGCTGCGCTGCGTGTGGACCTCGTTTGTGCCCTCACGCACCTGCCGGCGGCGCCGCACACACGCGCAACGCGCGCGCCCGGCTGGGTCGCAGTACAAGCGCCTGGGCATGACGAGCCACTATCGCTGCTTTGAGGACATGTTCACCAGCTACTGAGCTGATGACCACCCTGGACATACCTCAGCCCTAAACCCTAAGCCCTAAACCCTAAACCTACTGCTGCTTTGAGGACGGACATATTCACCAATCACCAGCTACTGAGCTGAACATCGTGAAGGGAGGCAGCTTGATTCAGTGCTCGAGTGATGGTACGCGAGTGATCCTATACCGGTATCATCACTATGATTCACACCCAAACACACGTGTCGAACCCTCTTCAGAGGCCCTGGGAGTGAGATGCGCAGATGCATATATGGTATGACTAAAGCATGCATTTCAGACGCCCCGTGTGCATTTTCCCCACTTAAATGCAGATTTGCATGCATGCATTTCCGGTGCGTGCGACCCGATAGCAATGCCTGGCTGGGAACTCAAGCGAGAAACCCCATTTGCTCGCAATCAAGTGCGGGTGCATGGGCCTGCTGCGCAACGTGAGCTGATGGATTGCAACTCAATCGTTGGGTGGTTTGATCGTGGACGGGAGCGTGTGTGAGTGTGCTGGCTGTCGTGTGTGTAGGCGCTGCCAGCACGGGGCGCCGAACTCACTCAACACACAACCATGACGGGTGGTGACGATGCAGTGTACATTACATGCAGGGTAGCATCGATCCAGGCTAGTATCGGTCCATGCCTATGCTGCACTTTGAACATGTCATATGCCCGGAAACTCTCTGGACGGCATGAACGCATTACGTATGTGCATAATGCCGCATCGTGCGCATGTCCCAAAGTGTGTCATTCAAAGCGCAACGATAAGGAGTAAGCCATACTCTACCTTCATTGCCTTAAGCTTCCCTGTCACATACATATTGAACCATTCAACTGACTGTACGCGCCCTGCTTCGTTTTCCGTTGCAACCGTGACGGTGGTTCCGGTAGTTTCGGCGAGCCAGACACGACCCACAGGCTGAAAGTCCACCCAGAGTACACGTACAGCACATACACAGTGCAGCAGGAGCCACAGCCATACCAGTGAGGTGTACTGTGAGCGTGAACGGCAGGACTGAGATTTGGACTGCGGACGCACAGGAGGAAATCTTACGGGCACAATGGCGGCGAGCTTGAACGTGCACTACCCAGGGCCTCCAGGTGAGCGTGTTGGGACTGGCATGACGTTATTCTAGCAGCACGTCCCTTTTACCTTCTGGTTGCTGTAGCTCCAGCTACGAATGGAATTGTACAGGAGCAGATCCAGACACGCTTGTAGCACAGCACTCACACAGCAATTTTGGCTATGCCTGCCTCACCACCTGCTTGTATGCTATTTGGAGGCTTGTCAACACCGTGGCTGTGGTTGTGAGCGGGACAGCGGCGGCGTGGTCCCCTCTTAACTGTTCAGTGTCGCGATCCAATCCAGCAGGGCCTGCGGCATTAAGCATTCCTGACGTTCGGGCTTGCTGCAATCCCCTGAGCAAAACACATCCTTCACGTGGACATGTCGCCCTGTGCAGAGCAGCGACAGGCAGTCAAGGTGGCGTCGCCCATGGCGCCGCTTTCCGCGGTGCTGGCGGACGCGTGCGCCAAGTTCAAGCCTCCGCTCGACCCCTCGCACTTCAGCCTCGTGCTACAGAAGAAGCCTGTGGACCTCACCATGTCCTTCCGCCTGGCCAACATACCTAACGGCTCTCGCCTGGACCTCGTGCGCAGTGAGTGTTCACACAGCACCACATCCTGGGTGCATGCTCATGTCAGGGGAGGTGCCAGCCTGCAAGAGGGTGAGGGGCAGCCCCTTTTGCTTTTCCAAAGCAATCTCTGGTATAACAGCTAGATGCATGGTTGACATTGTGCTGTGGGAGCGGAAGGGGTTGCATGTCGGACGAATCTGGGCGTGTGTGAAGGTTCTGGGAATTGTTCTGGGGTGCGGAGCGAATCTGTTCAGGTCGAGCAGGGTTGATGTGGGTCACCGTTGTGCAGGCCGGGACTTCAAAAGCGGAGTGGCCTTCTGCATGCAGAGCCTTTATGTGTTGAGGCCTTGAGGGTCTGCCGCATGCGCATGCGTTCTGCATGTGCGTGCCGCACGTAGAGACACATCTGTCTGCAAGCTCGCAGAATGTCTAACTGATCGCTCTGACCATGCGTTTCGGTCATGCTGCAGAGGACGGCGCGCCTGCGCCCGCCATCAACCCGGTGTTCCTGACGAGCAGCGCCACGGCCCCGGTGCCTGCAGAGCCCGCGCCCGCACCTACACCTGCACCCGCACCCACGCCCACACCCACACCCGTGCCGGTAGTGGCCCCGGCACAGCCCGTTATTGCACCCGTACCTGTGCCTGAGGCAGGGCCCCTCCCTCCACCACAGACAATTCTCCAGCAGGTGCTCCCCGCACTGCCAGTGCCGGTGGCATCGCCGCCACAGCTCGCGGCGCCACCTAGCACCACCACCACCACCACCACCACATCCGCGGCAATTGCGGGCGGTGGCGGACCGGCTCCCATGGACGTGGATGCGGCAGCTCCAGCCGCTGCTACGTTTGCTGCCCTGCCGATCCCCATGCCACCCACCTCCGCCTCCACGTCCACACCCACGCCCGCTCCCCCTGTAGTGATTGCAGCAGCGCCTGCGGGTGCCTCGGCAGCAGCAGTAGCTCCTGATGTGGGGATTGCGGGGCCTCCTGGAGCAAGCGGCAGCGGAGGCAGTGCTGCGAGCACCAGCCAGGCAGGCGCGGCAGCTACAGGCGCCAGCGGCAGCGGCAGTGGTCAGGCGGCGCGTGTGGTGACGCACCCGCTGGGCACGGATCGACCAGTGCTGCTGTTCACACACGCTGCGCTGGAGCGGGCCAATGAAGAGCGCGGGTGAGAACCCTTAACCTGAAGCCATGAAGTACTCAACCCGGAACTTTGAACTCTGAAACCCATACCGTATGTTATTACCCGGAAACAATGCACTCCTGCGTTGATGTGCGGTTGGCGCTGCAATATGCAGCGCGCGCGCCTGACTGGCCACAAACCCTGCAGAAACGAATGCAGGGGTATCACATGACCGGTTTGACTGTCGTGAACTAACAGCAAAAAGCAACAGCGAACGCGTAAAGTAACAGCACTGCACCAGTCCGCCTGTGTCCGAGCATCGAGGTATGGATGCATGGATGGATGCATGCATGCAACATGCTTTCCGCATGCGGACATGGAGGTGTGTGTGTATGCATGCGATGCCTGCAGGGGGGGGTCGGGCGCCGCCGCCATGGTGACGGATGACCGCGACGAATTCTTTGAAATGACGCCTGAGGATTACGCGCTGACTGTGCGATCAGCCAACCAGAAGAAGCGGGTGAGTGGGAGTGCATGAATTGCATTGAGCGCTAGGACAGTAGGGAGGGAATCCGCACACGAGGG
>BDDA01000933.1:25393-44712 GCA_001662385.1 Chlamydomonas asymmetrica | reverse complement strand
GTTGGGGTCCACGCTCATCAGAGCAAGCAGCTGTGTGATCAGCAGTCGGAGAGGGTGGCTCAGGGTCAGTGGAACCAGCGGTCTGAGGGAGGGGCTGAGGAGGGTCGGTGGAACCAGCGGTCTGAGGGAGGGGCTGAGGGTTGACTCCCGTAGCAGTCTGAGCAACCGGTGAAGGGACTGCAGAGACAGGTGTCTCTGACGGTGTGCGAGGGGAGAGCTGATGG
Source organism: Chlamydomonas asymmetrica (assembly GCA_001662385.1). NCBI lineage: Eukaryota > Viridiplantae > Chlorophyta > Chlorophyceae > Chlamydomonadales > Chlamydomonadaceae > Chlamydomonas > Chlamydomonas asymmetrica. The sequence goes on along the minus strand of BDDA01000933.1, from coordinate 44,488 downwards.
AAGCGAACACGCCGTTTGCCGGTGTCAAGGCTGAGCTCGATACCAGCCAAGCAAAAGCTGTGGAGAAGTGGCCCAGGACCCTCCAGGACCAGCTCCACAGCTCCAGCACGCCGCATTGACTCCACTTACAACTGTTGTCACCAACCGCGACCACCTGACCTGAGACGCAGCACCTCCTGCACGCACAGCGCTGCTCGTGAGCTGAACTCGTGCGAGCTCATCATTGCCAACCGACACAGGTGGGCGTGTGCTACGGCGTCGGCTTTGCGGTGGGCCCAGTGGTGGGCGGCTGGATGGGCAACGCAGATCCGCAGGTCACCGCCTGGTTCGCTACAGCCGGGTCGGTGCTGAGCCTCCTGATGATTGCCCTGCTGCTGCCCATGCGTGAGTATAGGAGGCCCTCAGCTTGGACACGCTGCATGGCCCCACGGAACCAAGTGTTTTTTAAACACACCTGCTCATGCGTATGCACACTGCACGGCCCCAAGGAAGCACACTGCATGGCCCCACGGGAAGCAAATGCCGGTCACTCGAGCTCACCTGCTCTCGCTTGATTCGCTGCGCCGCTGGGCATGCAACAGGGTTACCCTCGCGGGTGCAGGCATCAACGGTCAGCGGCGCGCAGGCGAGCGGCGCGCCTGGCGTAACGGGTGCTCCTCCGGCCGTACCCAGCAGCAGCGAGGCGCAGCAGCAGCAGCAGCAGGGCTTGCAGCAAGAACAGCCATCATTGGACGGAAAGGGCGCGCAGGGATCAACAAGTGGGGCTGCACAGCTAAAGGCGGCGAAGGGGGGGCAGTCGGCCGCACAAATAGTGAAGCGTTTTGCCGAGGTAAGCCATGGTTTTGCCTCGTCAGGCGTGTGATGTCAGGACCGGACTGGGCAGGTGCTGGTGAGTGTGTTGCCTGCCATATGCTGGGTGTGGCGGGCTTGAGCTTTTCGTGTGCCTGCAGGGGTGGGTCGTGCACGGCTTAGCGGGTAGCTACACAGTTGGGGCAACTAGGTATTGGAGCATGGAGCTGCTGCCACGTTCAAGCTGCACCAGCTGCGCGGTTTGGGGTGCATGGTGCATGTGGGTGCGGCCAAATCACATGGCCTTGTGCACCACAGAAGAGTCCGGTTAGTATCGGTTGATACTTGAGCTGACCGATTGTCAAGCGGTTGTTGCCGAACATTGCCAAACGTTGCTGCGAGGGAGGGATATGCACTGCGGTATGCACTGGGGACTTGTTGGAGGACGAGGACGGCGCATCGGCCTTGCCTCCCTTGGCTCGATGCACATGCGCGCAGGTGTGCAAGCAGCCGGGCGTGGCCCACATGCTGGTGTCCAAGGCGCTCGTCGGCTTTGGGTTTGCGCTGTTCCAGTCCATGTTCCCGGTCATGCTGCAGGTGGGCGTACGGCTAGCAGTCTTATGCTTTGTTGGGCAAGCGCGAATCAGCATTTGCCAGTTTGCCACTGTTATGTTAATCACAGCCTGAGTGATCACGCCGGCTACGTCTGAATATCACCGACGCCTGACGCCTGAACCAACTTGCACATGTTGTCATGTCGTGTGCATGCTGCACCTCTTGTATGGCATCGGGTCCCGTGCGGGAGGCGCGTACTGGTGATGCGATGCTCATCACGCGGGCAGCAGCACTGGGTTGCGCTGCCTGATGCGCGCTGCAGAAGCTGCAGCACCCACCTGGACCTTGCTGTGCTGCAGCTGTGTGAAAAGATGGCAGTTTCGCAGCACCGCATAGATAGTGCTGATCATCTTGGATGCCCCACCTTGAACGGTTGGCTTTCCTGACCACACCACCTGTGTGCAGCCCCAAAGCAGCCGACCCGTACGCGAAGCTCGTGTTGTGATTACAAAGGCACCTTCTCCTCCCCACTGCAGACTGTGTCCTTGAGTCAGGATCGAGGAAGCACTCCCTACTGGAGCAAGCGTGGCTGATCGCACACGTGTGCGGATGCGTGAGATGGGCCCCAGGGAACGAACAAAAAGGCTCCCTGCAACGCCGTTGTCGTGTTTTGCGGTGTTCTGCCTGCTTGCCGCAGGAGCAATACGGTCTCGGAGCGCAAGGCAACGGTGCCATATTGTCGTACGTGGGGGTGCTCTTCGTCCTAGGTGAGCACCCGCACAGCACAGCACGCATGCCTGCGGTACATGTCAGGGCTGGCATCGGCTTGTAGGCGCGTGGGTGCATGCCATGGCGGTCAACGTCCCCTCTCGCCCCGGTTTCGACGCATCTGGCGAACAGATACACGTCCCATGGCCGGCTTGTCAGGTTGTGTGACTTTGCTGCTTGCGCGCCTGTGCGTGCAGTGCAAGCGCTGTGCGTGGGCCCGGCGACGCGGCTGCTGGGCGAGGCGCGTGTGGAGGCGTCGTGCTGCTGGCTGCTGGCGGCAGCGTTCACAGGCCTTGCGGCCGCAACCCAATTGTGGCATGTGAGTGGTGGTGCCTCGCTCGATAGATAGGTGAAGGATGCTGACGGCCGCTGCTGCGGCTCAGCCGGGTGCCACAGCCCGATGCGTTTACCATTGCCTGCTGGCATGAATTAGCACACACCACTCGCAACGCACAGTGCACTCTGCCGCGCCAACCCCATCCCCTCGTGTCCCCTCATGCGGGGGCACAGAGTGTAAAATCAACAATGAACCATTCACAATGAATAAATCACCAGATCAATCACCCCACCCGCCGCTATCCTATTTGCATGGCGGAGCCACTGGCACACACTGCACGCCGGCATTCACTGTGCCGGCGCCGATGCCGCTGCACCCTCAGGTGATGGCGCTGATGGTCCCGCTCAGCGTGGGTGGGCTGCTCTTCAACACCGCCAACACCGCACGCCTCACCAAGGTGCGGTACGCATCGTGACCCTGCTCAGCGCGTGGAGGGGCCCTTTTTGGTTTGCCCTCCATGATGCATCCCACGGGCAGTGCGGATGCAATGCAACCAAGCGCCTGACAAATGCAACACAGCAACTCGGCGGTGCTTAGCATGACCCGCACGCTATCACATGCTCGACCCCTTGCAAACCTCTTGCACTGCACTGTACCGCACGCTTGATTTGCATGCTCACATGCATCTCCCTGGCCCATGCAGCACCAATAGGTTGCATTTTGCTGCCTTTGTTTGGCGTTCTCCGTCCGCTACAGCTAGCAGCAGGTCCCTTAGCTTGCTCTAGGCCTCCTGCCATCACCAGACGGCATCATCATTCGTCACCGCATGCCGTTGTGCCCCTGCCCTGCCCGTTTCTGCAAGGTTTTAGGCGTTGGGGTTTGTGCCTGTGCTTACCGGTATAACGCGTTTGTCTGACGGGTTTATGCCTGTGCGTATAAATATGTTGCAGGCGGTACCGGGGTCGCTCAGCGGTACAGTGCTGGCGCTGGATATGTCGTTAGGCTCGGGCCTGCGCATGCTCACGCCCGCTGCCGGCAGCGCGCTGGTGGCTGCAGCGGCGCGCGGCGGCTACAGCGTCGGCTCCGCGATCGGAGCCTCCGCAGCGCTCCCGGTGCTGCTGCTGCTGGGGCTGGCCGGCGTGGGCCTCGTCAAGTTCGAGGGCGGGGCGGGGGCGCCGGGCGTCAAGGGCCAGGCGAGCGGGCAGTCACAGTCACAGTCACAGTCTGATGGCGTCACCGCAGAGCCCAAGAAGGAGCTGTAGGCGGTGAGGGGATGAGCGTGAGCGTTGCATGATGCGATCCTCTGGACCTGGATCGCTGGCATTCGCGCCTTGCCTATCGTGCGCTGCTCCAACTTCCAAGGCACGGTTACCCACCATGGATGGACAGCGGCGCCGCTTCGCCCTTCCGTAGTGCTTTGCAGTGCCTTCTCTCTTTCCCCTGCCTACCTGTCTCTCTTGCTCTTTGCAAAGTGCATGTTCGTGTGCGCACTGCCCTGGCCATAGGTTCACTGCATGCTTATGCCGTTTGCTGGTTTGCACCGATTTCTCGGCTGTGCCTCGCCTTCGTTGCCAGCCAGTCTGCGTGCGATTCAAATGAGTACTGGTTTTCGTGCGTAGTGGATACACAGTGGAATGGAGCCCCTCCTTGCCCTTGAGTGATGGGCGTTTAATGCGGGTACGTTCGGTGGCCTCGCTTGCAGGCCATTATGGGCTGGTGCTCAGAGCGCGCTGCTATGTGAGCAATTGTCGTGTGCGCTCGTGATGCGTGTCCACCCAGTGCTCACTGAGAAATGCAGCATTGAGTTATGGGGAACCAGACATGGGCCTGGGGTCAAAATGCGACGTGGCATGCAGTTGCAACCATGCTCGGATTCTGGCGTGTTGCGGGATGGTGGCAGTTGACGCAGCACGGTCAGGGTGCATGCACGCGAGTGACATATTGGACACTGGAACAGGACTAGGAAGGGCCATGTGTAATCCTGCTTGTGTGTGGGTGAGCAAGGTTGGTGGACAGTGTACTCCAGCAAGCAAGGCAGTTGCTGCTGGGACCCGTCTGTGCTGATGGCGAGTGACTCTAGTTAACGTACCCTGGCTGCTCAGGTTGTGTGCACTGGGACAAAAACTGTGCATAAGAAGGAAGGCGGTATTCTGTCTGGTTGGGGATGAACAATAGGCAAGATAACCGTGCCGTGTCGTTGCGAGAGGCTCTGCCCGCACTGGCGCTCGCACCAGTGAAGCCCGCACATCGATTGAGCATGGCAATATGTCAACAGCTTGATTGGCTGCTTCCCAATTCGTTTCCCCCTCCAGTTACCTTTCTGTGTATCGCCATATGTCACTGCCAAGAAGTCGAGCTGACAGCCGTCAGGTCGTGAGGCCGGTGCTCTTGGCGGACAGTGCTGTCAAGGTTTAAGTTGCCCCCTAACGCACTTACTTCCATCCCTTCAATCAACGCGTGCCAGGGGCTTCTAGGGTCCGGAGGAGTGTTCCCAGTTTTGAGACCAGTATCGAGACCAGTACGGGCAGCAGGTGCTGCCCAAAAGCCTTGACTCTGGGTTAAAACCCTCGGTTGCGAGTGTAACGGTATTTCTTGTCAACTAACCAGGAGGCCCTTGCTCCCTGTGTCGTCACTGACGTAGTGCAACATGGGTTTCTCACCAGTCATCCAACCGGTGTTCTACGCGGTTCTCGTACGGCTCGGCATGCCCTCTCGGACGTGGCTGGCTGGACTGTTTCACAACTTGAAAGCCATTGTTGTATGCGTGGTGCTTGGCTGAGCCTCCATAAGCGCTTGGATTGCCCGCCCGTGAGTCAACCGCAGTCGGCCAGGACCGTCCAGCTCAGCGCTGCGCAAACGCTCCCAGTGTAACCAGCAACACCAGGCGTAACCCTAGGGCTTGTCTACATCATCTGATACCTGAGGAAACTGAATGGCACGGTTACCTTCATCATTGAGAGGTTCATTCTATGTCGAAATGGTATTCCCCGCTGAGTGACCTAAGCACGCACCATCCTACGAGCCGAAAGCTGGGATCCCTCCCGCTTCAGCCCTGCCTGGGATAGGCAGCAGGCATGTCATAGAATCACAGACAGCTGCACCAACCAAGGGGCCTGGTTTTAGACTGAATAAAGGGCCAGGACTGAGCGTTCCGCTGACTCACCTAGCGATGTAGGATGCGCCTTGGACTCTCATGAGCCCCTTGGTGTCCAGACCCGAACGCAGAGCGGGCAGGGGGCTGCCCTGCTGCCAAGCAAACATGTCTAACCTGGGGGTGTTTCCTTTTGGGTCACCTCTCTGTCCAAAGTAGAAAGTCCTCGTGGGCGCGCTTGCCTCGAGACTCGGTTCCGCAGCACATGCCTTCAGCGCTGAAGCCTGGTGCAAGGTCTGCCTGGGTCACTGCACCAGGGTGCTGGCCCAGAGCTTAATATGTCTTGAGATCAAGACAGGGGACGGTCAGGGAGAGTCAGGGAGCGTGAGAAGCCCGAAGCAAGTGGCGTACGGCAGGGTGTGCTTTGCTGACTTTGATGACCAACCCACCTCAAATGCGCAGTGGCGTCGCAAATAAAAGCCCCCATCCGTCTCGAGAGCCGCCATTCGACAGCGAGATCCAACATCAAAGCAAAGGCTCACGTCTTGAGCGCAGCGACACGTAAACTCGCGACAAACCCAAGGCCTTTCGGCACCGAGTACTGCGGTCTTTTGTCCACTGGGAATCACCATGGGAGAAGGCCATGAAGGAGAGCACCACGAAGATGGCGAGCACGGAGAGCGCAATGTGGACTTTATCAGGTCCCATGGGCTGTCCACTGAAGGTTAGACCTTGCGTGCAGTGAGAACTATGTACAGTTGCTGTCGGCGAGTCCCCTTCACGCACGCGTACAGCGCATAAATTGTGGTCTGCTGCTGCTTTGCTGTGGTTCTGCAGAGGCCGCCGAGCTTATCAAGGTCCATGGACTCAACGCTCTTGAAGAGAAGAGGTGAGGGGGCAAGGTGACCTTGGACTGGCACTCGTTGCTGTGGCTGCTTGACCTTGGTGGAACCCCGCCTGAATACATATGCCACTTCAATGCTGAATACCTTGCAGGATACCCTCTTGGCTGATTTATTTGCGCATGGTGAGTTGGTGTGTTGCTTGTGTGCTTGTAGCCTGTGTACTGAGCAACTGTGAAGCGGCGTAGCAGGTGGCCTGCGCATGCGCGTCCAAGGTTCTGACAAGCACCTGTCCCTGTTTCGTGACTGCAGCTCTACCAGCCCATGCCTATCATGATTTGGGCGGCTGCTATCATTGAAGGTGAGCTCATGGCTACGGGGGCAGCTGTCGGGGTATCTTGCGTGTAGTAAGGCATATTTTGAGCAACGCGCCTACAAACGCTGCTGCCCCTGCCGCCTGCTTCGTTTGGTTGCAGGTGCTATTGAGAATTTTATCGATATGGTGAGTGGATAGTGTTGCAATTCCCCTGCTGCTGTGAGGTTCTCCCTTCCTTGGTTTGTAGGGTTGTGCCGAGACCGCGGTAACGCTACCATGTTGCCCCGCTATGCCTTGCTGCTGTGCAGGGCATCCTCCTTGGCATCCAGTTTATCAACGCTACCCTCGGCTGGTGAGTTGCAGGCCCCTGCTTGAACCAAACAGCGTGTTGATTGCACGGGTGTACGTCGATTGCAGTGTGACACAGCCATGAAACAAAAGCCGACGTGCCCACCCCTCACGCGCAGGTATGAGACTACCAAGGCTGGAGATGCTGTTGCTGCCCTGAAGGCGTCACTGAAGCCCACAGCCACCTGCAAACGTGACGGCAAATGGCAGAACCTCGACGCGTCACAACTTGTACCCGGCGACTTGGTTTTGTTGGCGAGTGGCTCCGCCGTCCCCGCCGACTGCTTGATAAACGAAGGCCAGATTGATGTCGACCAGGTAAGCCGGCTGCATGCTCTGGGGCAGATGGTTGTGCGAACACTCTGGCATACACCAGTACATCAACCGTGTGTCACCTTCGTGTGCGGTCATCATCAGCATCAATTGCAGCTCGCTCATGTGCGCGCCCTTCACTTGCTGTGCTATGCCTGCAGGCGGCTCTTACAGGGGAGTCTCTTCCCGTCACAATGTATGCAGGTGTGTGTGCAGGAGTGAGCTTTGGGGCACAACTTGTGAGGCTCGGTGGGCCTTCAAGCACGCACGCTGACCTGTGCTGACCTGTCCTAGTGAGGAGCGTTGGGCACAAGCTATGAAACACTCGTGAAATTACCAGTTTACATCTTAAGTGGTAATGACAATATTTAGTGCTAGCCTGGACTGACTGTTTGCGCCTGATGCGTGCGTGTGGCGCGCTGTGCGCAGGCGACAGCGCAAAGATGGGCTCCACGGTTGTGCGTGGCGAGGTCGAGGGAACTGTCGAGGTGAGCACAGGGCACATCCACACTTCCTGCAATTTCAACAGCTCTGTGCCAAACTCGTTGATCTGAGTTGCTTGGCAGCAGCAGTTTGACCCGGGCTCGACGCATTCGAGACCAAACCAAACCAAACCAAACACTCGGTGCGGAATGCTGAACGCGAACGGCCTCGTGCATGTTTGTGTGGCTGTGCAGTTCACCGGCAAGAACACCTTTTTCGGCAAGACCGCTGCTATGCTTCAGCAGGGCGGCAACGAGCTGGGCCACCTGCAGAAGATCCTGCTCACCATCATGGTCGTGCTGGTCGTCATCTCCTTCACGCTGTGCTTCACCTGCTTTGGCTACCTCCTAGGCATGGGTGAGTTGAGTGGCCTGTAGAGTGTGGTGGGGTGGGTCGGTTGCATCGGACTTGTCGGACACGCGCAAATTCTGCCGTGTATGCCGTACTGGCCCCAGTCATGGATTGAATGAAATCGGGTGTGTAAAGTGTACATGAACAATAGTGCAACGTGCCTGTCGTTGGGCGGGCCATGCATGTATGTCGATGCGCACATGCAGTACACTTAAACTACTGTACCGCATGATTTACCATATCTCGTCCTGCGCTGTACATACCACAGGCGAGCCCGTGAAGGAGGCTCTGTCCTTCACCGTCGTGCTGCTGGTGGCGTCCATCCCCATTGCCATTGAGATCGTTTGCACCACCACGCTGGCGCTGGGCAGCAGGCAGCTCTCCTCGCACGGCGCCATCGTCACCCGCCTGGCCGCGATCGAGGACATGGCCGGCATGAACATGCTGTGCTCGGACAAGACCGGGACCCTCACGCTCAACAAGATGGTCATCCAGGCACGTGTTGCATTTGCATGCGTGTTGCTCATATCCTCCTGCGGGTAGACCCTTAGGTGCGAGTGAGGGCGCATCGATGGCCGGCAGTGCACGTGCATGCATGCGTGCGCGGCAGCATGCGCACAGCGGCTGCAAGAGTTGAGAGCTGGTGGCAGCAGGCTGCACTGGCAGCAGGCGCATGCGGAGCGGGCCAGGCGTGGTGCAAGAATGGGGAAGGTGGCAAACCTGACAATCAAGCAAGCCGATTTTACAGCCAAGTGTTGTACCCATCACCTGAACCTGAAGAGCTGAGGTTGGCCAGGAGTAGTGCATTGCCACAATAGCATGCATGCATGCATGCATTGGCTGACAAGCGACCCCCTACATTGGGAGCAGCTTGGAATCGCAGTCAGCCGGGTAATGTGTGAGCTGCCTGCATGCAAGCGTGGCGCGCAGACGTTGCACGTGGATTGCAGGTAGCAAGGCATTCGAACCTACTGCAATGTGGATTATTGTCAACTCATGAACGTTGCACCTTGCTTGCACCTCACCCGGCGTGTGTACATGCATTGATGCATGTGACTACCCGTGGCTGGTGGGTGCGGGTGGCCGAGGGAGCGCATTAAATGGGTCGACGGCTTGTTGATGAAAGGCCTCAAAAGTCTTATATGTACACTGTGTGTTGTGTGCGCCTGTGTGTGTATGTGTGTGTAGGAGGACACCCCCACCTACCTGCCAGACCTGGACCAGTCGCACGTGCTGCGCTACGCTGCGCTGGCGGCCAAGTGGAAGGAGCCCGCACGCGACGCGCTGGACACGCTGGTGCTGAGCGCGGTTGACCTGCCCTCCCTGGACGAGTACACGCAGGTGCGTGTGCGGTACAGTGGGTGGGTGCAGTCAGCGGGGCCATGTAGTGGGCCGCAGGGGGGCGCGGTGGGTGCAGGGGGCCGCCGCGGCGGCAACGGCTGAATGGGAGAGGCTGCGATTGTCACAGGTGGAGGTGGCAGTGCGGGCCGTCAGGCGCAGGCCAGGCACAGCAGCTTTGATGTAGGGTTCAGGGTTTAGGGTTTAGGGTTTAGGGTTGGGACGCGAAGGTGTGTCCTGCCTTGAGTTTGTGCGAAATTGCACGACGGCTAACATCTGCGTTGGTGCTACGAGCTGCAGCACGTCGCATTTTTCAATGTGGTGGCGAGCGGGTGCACGCAGTCGGCATCACCAGCCAGCATGCAGAAAGTACGCAGGAGGATCAAGCGCAGCAGCGGCAATACCGCAACAGCGGCAATAATGCCCTCCGAATCTGATTTTGATTGAGGCCGAGGCTGCAGCCGCTCGTACCAACCAGGGCATCCAGCCAGCATCAACTCGCATGCATGCACAAGGCCGTCTCATCATGGGTTCATGCATGCATGCGTGTCATGTGTGGCTGTCGGCTCAATCGGGCTCGTGCAGGTTGAGTTCATGCCGTTTGACCCCACCATCAAGCGCACCGAGGGCACCATCAAGGGCGCGGACGGCAAGGTGTTCAAGACCACCAAGGGAGCGCCGCACATCATCCTCAAGCTCATTGACGACAACCCCGACGTCGTTCGCGCGGTGGAGGCCAAGGTGCACGACCTTGGCATGCGCGGCATCCGCGCTCTCGCCGTCGCCAAGACGCACCCCGACACCGGTGAGTAAAAACCAGCCAGCCGGCCAGCCGGAAACAAAAGGCTCACGTCATTTAGGTGATTTAGGTCCAGCCTGGATCATGAGTGAATTCATGATTGAGAGATGAAAACCATCGACCGGCTCAGGTTGCGCTGCATCGGTTCAGCGCCCATCCATGTTTTCAGATGCTGCATCGGTACGGACGCGGTTTGTGATAGGGCCGTTTTGCGCACGAGTGCCCGCCAGTTTGGCTTGCTTTGCACTCGCAGCAGTGACGGATGGCACTGTGCCCACATAAGTCGAATCTCGCTCGCAGGCGCGCTCAACAGTGTGTTGACGTGCGTACGTGCGTGGTGCGCTTTGTGTTGCCATCATGTGTGGTGACGCAGGCAAGTGGCAGCTGGTGGGCCTGCTGACCTTCCTGGACCCGCCCCGCCCCGACACCAAGGAGACCATCCATAAGGCCATGGCGTTTGGCGTGGACGTCAAGATGATCACCGGAGACCACCTGCTCATCGCAAAGGAGACCGCGCGGCAGCTGGGCATGGGCACCAACATCCAGAACGCTACGGGCCTGCCCACCATGGGCGCGGACGGCAAGCCGCCGAAGGACCTCGGCAAGAACTTCGGGCAGGTCATCCTGGAGGCTGACGGCTTCGCACAGGTGGGTGGGTGGGTGGGTGCGAGGGTGGATTGGAATGATTGCACTGGTGGGTGGGTGCATGCGTGGGTGGACTGGAATTGCACGGGTGGGTAAGAATTATTTGCTCCCGTGCGCCCATGCAGTGTGCTTCCTGCGGGGCCGTTAATAGGTGCGTGGGTGGGCAAGGGCTGTGTGTGGCCCTGGGTGTGGGCCAATTTGAGGCAAGGAACAAAGCTGATGTGCTGAGCATTTTGATCTGCATGCATACGGAATATGGGTACAGCCCTGAGGCCCAGGCCCATGACAGCAGCTGCAATCCGCCTGGTACCGCCATGCCACAATGATTGCAACAACACGTGCTGGTGGTACTGCTGCCGCTGGGTATGCAGGCAGTGCTCAATTGCTGCATGTGTCGAAGCTTGCGCGGCAGTCACCTGCATGACATGCATGACGCGGGTTATGGCATGCCTTGGCGCTGTCTGCTGCAGGGCTGTGTGCTGCACTGCAATTCGCACTTTAGGTGTAACTGGTAGCCGGCGAATGCAGAATGTGGATGTGAATGAACCAGCTTGTTGACCCTTGTCTGCTGCCCGCCACTGCCTGCCTGTGCAACACACCTCAGGTCTACCCTGAGCACAAGTACCTGATCGTCGAGGCGCTGCGCCAGAACGGCTTTGCCGTCGGCATGACGGGCGACGGCGTCAACGACGCGCCCGCGCTCAAGCGCGCGGACGTGGGCGTGGCGGTGCAGGGCGCGACCGACGCCGCGCGCGCCGCCGCCGATATCGTGCTCACGCGCCCCGGGCTCAGCGTGATCGTGGAGGGCATCATCATCGCGCGCTGCATCTTCCAGCGCATGAAAAACTTTATCAACTACCGTATCGCCGCCACGCTGCAGCTGCTGCTCTTCTTCTTCATCGCCGTCTTCGCGCTCAAGCCCACCACGTACGAGCCCATCGTGCCCAACGTAACCGCGGAGCAGTGCATCCAGCAGGGCTACTACTGGATTGGCGAGGAGCCCGACATGTTCTGCTCGCAGGACAGCGTCGTGTGGCCGGACTTTTTCAAGATGCCTGTGCTGATGCTGATGCTCATCACGCTGCTCAACGACGGCGCGCTCATCTCCATCGGATACGACAACGTGCACCCCTCCAACATGCCCGAGAAGTGGAACCTGCCCGTGCTCTTCTGTGTCTCAATCGTGCTGGGTGCAGTCGCGTGCGGGTCGTCGCTGCTGCTGCTGTGGGCCGCGCTTGACTCGTGGAACCCCGACGGCATCTTCCAGAAGTGGGGCATCCCCGCCATGCCGTACGGCAAGGTCACCACCATGGTGTACTTGAAGGTCTCGGTCTCGGACTTCCTAACGCTCTTCAGCGCCCGCACGCACGAGGAGTTTTTCTTCCAGTCCCGCCCCGCGCTCATCACGCTGCTCGCCGCCGGCACCGCGCTGACGATCTCGTCCATCCTCGCGTCGATCTGGCCCACGGGCCGCACCGACGGCGTGCCGACCGAGGGCCTCGCCTGGGGCGACTACACGCTGATGCCGCTGTGGATCTGGCTCTTCTGCATCGTGTGGTGGTGGATCCAGGACGGGCTCAAGGTGATCAGTTACCACTTCATGCACAAGTACAACTTCCTCAACATCAACAACGCCGTGCTGGTCAACATGCGAGATGCCAACGACGCGGCGGACGGCAGCAAGCCGCTGGCGCGCGTGTCGGTGGGGCTGGTGGAGAACAAGCTGCTGCAGGCCAAGGTGAGGTGCTGCTGTCTAGGGTTTAGGATGCCCTGTCTAGGGTTTAGGATTCCTGCATGGCAGTGAACACGAAGCGTGTGCATGTGATAAGAGGACCAGGGGGTTGAGGCAGCAACTCACGCGTGGGGATATCGGTTGGTAGGTCCGCCTGCCAGCGTGCACAAGCTGTAGCAAGCGCATCCAGCTGGTGCACCGTGCATGCACTGCTGAAGCAGTAAGCACAAAACACCCCACCCAGTCCCTAACCGCCTGCGCAGCCACCGAATGTCGAGCCATGCGATCAGTCATCATCCAGCCAGCGCTATTCCTGAAGTGATGCCGAGCGCCTCTCACGTGCCGCCTGCTCACTGCTGCTGTACTGCTGTACTGCTGTACCGCACTCCTGAACGTACCGCAGGTGGACGACGCGATCCACAAGATCGAGCGCGCCTCCAAGGACCCCAACCTTGCACCCCTCGCCCGCACATCCGTCAACATGGTACACAACCTCGAGGCCGTCAAGCGCGCCGGCCACCTGCAGCGCACCTCCATGCAGGCCGGCGCGACAACCATCACACGCACCTCCGCCACAGCGGCGGCTGCTGCCGCCGGCGGGGATGCGGAGCAGGGCGTTGGCCTCAACAGCATGGTGCGGCAGCTGGAGACGGCCGCGGGGGAGCTCAATCGTACGGAGATCACGGCGGCGGTGGATGACGTCAAGCGCGCCGCGGAGCGGCTGAACCAGGCTGCTGCGGTGGGTGCCGCGGCGGACGCGGTGGCCCTGCAGCGCAAGTCGGGCGCAGCGCAGCCGGAGATCAACAAGGCGTGAGCCAAGCCGCCGCCTTTGCCAGGAGCTGGCTGGGTAGTGTGGGGGCGTGAGCTGCCGCGACTACCCTGTCGGCCACTGTGGTGTGTCGTCCATCCATACCTGTGACAGATGTCAGCATGCGATAGGTCATGCCAGGAGTCGGCTTGTTTCGACCCTTGACCAGTGACCTCTGCAGGACGTGTTACCTGCCGCCAGCAGGGTTTGACCGACAAGTGGCAGTCGCAGGTAAAATTATCTGCTCTTTGCGTGTCCCCCTACAACACCTAATGCCCTTGTGATGGCAGCAGCATCACGCACCGTTGCGAGCAGAACACAATCGCTTTGGGCGGGACTGCATTACGAACATGATCCTTGTGTTCCTTTGCGGTGAGCTGAGCGTTGCGCGTGAGTTCAGCGCCACAGCTAGCATCATGCACCCGAGCGCGATGTTTGGTTGCCCCCCCTGGTCTTTACCCCTGCCTGGCGACCCTGTCTCTGCGTCCGTGTTACCCGATGCTCAGCCGGAGAAAAGGGACTGGCGGAGCAAGCAGCTGGACTGAGATGTGTACGGTCTGGGGCATGTGCCTCCGAGCATGCATCCTCCTGATACCCATGCGCGAGCCAATCTATGGCACGCCCAGCCCCGATCGGCGCCCTACGCTTTCGGGGGGCAAATCAGTGGGCTGCGCACATCGGTTATTCTTTCTTAGATGAACTTGGCTGGCGGTGGTGGTGCTGGTGGCGGTGTTGCATGGTGCTTGGGGCGGAGGAGGAGCCGCGGTGCGCACGTGCGTGCTGTTACGTCACCCCGTCTCACTGCATCAGAGTATACACTCGCACCCGCACTTGTATTGGACCCTGTTGCACCTTTGGCAAGATGGTGGATTAGGCGAAGCCCGTGTGGAGCTAGCTCTCCATTTGTTGATGCGGGGCATCCGGGTCAATAGTAGGTCTGCTGCAATTCGAATTTCGACGTTTGTGCATTCCGCACCGAAACAACCATGACCCAAGCGTGTGCATGCCATCCCAATGTGCTATGCTGCGTTCCCTGGTTGGACAGCTCTATGGTGAATGCACTCGTTCACTAGCCCGGGCACACTTGCATTCCCACAATAGGCCATCCCAGGTTCTCGGACCATAGGCCGTGCATGTTCCACATGCTCAACGAATGCACGGTCGCGACTCAAGCCATATGGAATGGCGGTCTGACTCCCACTAATAAGGATGGCCTTTCCTGCAGGCATACCGTCTCTGGAGCTGCGCTCGTGCCTGCATCCCGCACTATAAAAATCTGTACGGGCGCGCTTCATAGGGTCTTGCTGCAGGAAGGTCTTGCACGTACTGCATCGTTGTTGGAAGCATATCAGCTGTTTTGCGTGTGTGTTCTGCCGGCGCCCGGCATGCTACTTGCACGTTGTTGAGCGTTGGCGTGGCAGCAGCAGCCTACTGTTATTACCTGAATACCTCATCAACCTCTGGGATCGTCTTCTGAGGTCTTTGACATGCTCACCTCCTTGCTACAGGGCCACCCACCGCTATCTCGTATTAGCAAATGGAAAGCCAACAATACCGTATGACCTTGTGTACTTTCTGCGCTACCGTATAGTCAGCGTATCATGTCGTTCCCTATCTACCCATGCTAACGTGAAATCTGAGCACGCTGGCACCCTTGCCTTGGCAGTAGGCCACGCTCGCGTGGCTGTCATTACTTTGCATGCCATGTATAATGGGCCGTATGTCGGGCCCTGGATGGCATGTGCGCAGTGGTGCATCTCGACGACCCGCCGTCCTCATTGGTGTGCTGGCTACTCGTTTCGCATACCAGGCACACCATCCTTTTACCTTGTTCATTCGCCGGCAGTGGTGCGGGACCACACATACCGCGCATCCAAATGCTTTTGTGCGTAAGCTTTTTGTAGGCTCGATGATTGGCATGCTTGCAACACCTATGGGAACAACATCAGCTATCATACGCATTGCGTGGTGCATGCCCACAGTCCCACATACTAATGCTGGTGGCGCATGCCGATTGCCAAACAACTCGTCTCAAAACCCTGCTGCTGATGAACTCCCAAAACCTCGTTGGGCTTGATCCAGCAGTCCAGCACGCACGTGCCGCATATGCTGCAATGCATATGCTGTGGAGTGTCCCGCCATGCCATTTCGGGCAGTGTAAACACAACCGAAAAAGGTATGGTGTGTGATTGTGCCCGCTTAACGTTTGGTCTGTTTGCGAGAGGAGATGCAGTGTGGGGTCTGGCAGTGTGTGCAGCTGCTGTGGCAGACGCTGGTGCTGCAGGGGGGAATCATGGCGTCTGTGGCATCATCACCCAGCAGCTTCAAGCTCGACAACACCGCCACACCAGTAGCGCCGCATCATGCGAATGCGATGCGAATGTACAGTACGGCCTCTCCAGCATCCGACCCACGTGTGCAGCGCAGGTGGCAGTGGTGACGACCTCCATCCTCTACTTAGCATGCAGCCGTTGTGCGTGCTCAGGCAATCATGGCATGCAGGCTGCACGCACGTGAATGCCGAATGCATGAGGAGGAGCGAAAAGGCTTCATCACAAGGCCCACCAGGATCATCCCTCTCAGTCTGGCCGGAGTACGTCTGTTGGTTCATTGGTTTGGGTGAGGGCTGCGCATGCAGGCGCGCATGTGATGCATACAAATCATCAGACTGATGACTGAGAGGCGAGGAACCCCTACCTGTGTGTGCAGGTGGGTGTGCATGGTTTGGCATGCTGTACATTCTGGATCCAGGCGTGTCCATTGGCTCATGTGACCGCTTAAGGTGCAGTAATTACGTGAAGCTGCAAGGCGGGGAGAGCGATGGCGGCGGTAATGGGTGATGCGTTCAGCAAGGTGCATGCAGCGCCCGGCGCCCGTCACCCATCAGCAAGCTGACATCCTGCGTGGTGGTAAGGGGTTGAAGCATTGCCAGCAAGGACACTGCGCGCCCCAATAGTACAAATCACTGGCAGTGAAGGTAATCACAGCAGGGTAGGTCAGGCGTGCAACTGTATTGGTATTGGTAATATTGGTATGTCACATCAGGAGCGTGTCGGCCAGACAGCCCACGCTCCTCCCAGATGGGGACCAGAAGGCGAGAGATTGGCTCAACAGCCTAGTCACATGGCGTGCCGAAGAGCCACAGGGGCTCAGTGCACATCCACATCATGCAGTGTTGCGTGATGCAGTTCATGGACTCAACTGTACGCGTGTCAGGGGCCATCCACCCAGTGCGGACGAATCGTGCTGTCAAGAAAGCGGGGCACCCACCCCCGTCCCAGGCATGCATGCAGCAGGCAAAGCTGGTAAGGCGGTATGCAGAGAAGAGCAGCGGCGCACATGTGGGTCAATCGCATGGGCCTCAGACCTGCACCTGCACGCAGGCCGACATGCATGCAGCTCATGCATCTTCCGTGCTGTGTAAACCGGTCACCGAACATCTAGGTAGGTGCTCCGCTTGTGAGCACACCCAGGCTGAAATTCAGCAGTGGCCAACTTGTTGAGGATCTGCGCCCAGGCGTGGCACGGCAAACAGCGTGGGCTCAACTGGTTTCCTCGACAGCGGAGAGGTTTAAAACGCAAACAGCACGTTGGAGAATTTCCAGCAAAACACGGGAAGCAACAGATGCATCCATGAGAACACGTCTTGGATCATCAGCGGTCTGTCGTGCTGTATACCTGTATGCATTCATGCCCTCAGGCCTGCCTGCCGCTTCCATGCGTGGACCCGAGTTGCCAAGCAGTCAACGCAATGCGTTCGCCCCCTGCACACGTTCCCTACAATGAACGTGGTGGTTTGTGTCAGTGCCTTCGACTTATATTCTCTTAATTGTAAGCGGGTGCATCAGCCTTGTCTCAGCGCAGCATGCGGTAATCAGCGGCATACGTCGTGACCAATACGGCTTTCGTCACTAGAGGACAACCATAACGTTTGCCTGGCTATCATATCGAGACCATATGAACACAACTTGAGCAACTGGGGTGTTCAGCAAGCTCCATCTTTAAACACACACACGAACATACTGACGACTGTTGTCAGTGCGTCGGTGAAATGATGCCCTGGTTGCCCGCAATTCAAGCGCCTGAGGCCTTCCCAGGGCCTTAATTGACAGTGCATAATCGCTTGTCACATACCAACATAAGCCGTACATCCTGCAGGTCTATCTGGTGCCCCTTCGCTTAAGCACCTTCCTGGCAGCGCTTGGCCTGGAAGCTCAGCAGGGCGGGCGCATCAACTGCTGCCAACCGCGGTACTGCAGGCGACATAAAAGGCTTGCCACGGACCGCACTCGTCACCAACACAACCAACGTGCCTACTTTAAATTCTATGAACTCGTTTTCGTCGTGACCTCGCCCTTAAAGCCCGTCGCCAGCTTGCTCTGACTCTGAGATTTGCTTGCAAGCAAACCCGACCCCCATCTTGGAACTGTCACTGTCAGGTGAGCAAAGCCTTACAGGCTTGGCAGCCGAGCGACCACTTGAGTAGCTTGTGCTCAGTGTCAGCTGCACAGCAGCTCATGCATGCAGGCCGACGCTATGTTGCCTTTTCGCAGCCAATCAAGCGCTATGCTTGCTTGGTACGGCTCCTGCCAGGAAATGGATGAAGCATAAAGCAACGATGAGTGGTTTATCCGAAGAAGCACTTAACTGCTCAGCAGGCTTAATGCACACCTGTCAATCACTACTGGCGGTGTACGTACGTGCGTGCATCAGCTCTCCGCATCGTGCTTTCCGTCACGCCTTGCCAGCCAATGCAGAGGCAGCGAACTTGCAGTACAATCATCCAGCTGTTGGGCATATCCCATACGTCCACCGCCCCCAAACGCGCAAGCCCCCACAGGCATCACAACCGTATGCCAGTGCCAGCCGATGCTCTGCGTACAAGCCCCACACTGCCTTTAACCACATGCATGCTTGTGTGCATGCGTCTGTGTGTGTGACCAACAGGCTCCAGGAATGGCCAGCCTCTCATCTCCCCTTCAGCCGCAGCAGGCGCTGCTGTTGGCGCTTGCCTGTTCGCTGCTGCTGCTGGTCCCGCAAGTGACGGCCTTGGCCTTCTGCACGTACCCAGAGAACACCGGCAAGCCCTGCACCCTGGCGGACAAGTGCAAGACCGCGGTGTGCAAGGACTTGCAGTGTGTGGCCACGGGCACCAAGACGTGCGTGGATGACGGTTTCTACTGCACAAGTGAGAAGTGGCAGCTTGGCGCATATCCATGTGCGCCTGATGCAGCCATGCAGCCATGCATGCATGCATGCACACGGACATATCGTTCGCGGCTTCATCTACGAGCAGGGGGTCAAGCAAGAGAACACGCATGGATGCGAATTTGTCAGCCATGTCGCGGGACGCAAACCCACACGTGCATGCTTGCTCCTGACCCACCAACATGGCCTTGCTGAGGTGTTGTTGCATGTCTTGCCGCCGGCTGCTGCATGCAGAGCCTGGATGCGACCCTGCCGTTGGCTGCAACGCCCCCGACCACTCCGTGTGCAGTTACCTCTCTGACCAGACCAGCGGGTAAGCGGGACGAGCAATCACACTGCGTGCTTGTTGTGGATTATTGCACCTTGCACACACGCCGCCAGGGCTAGCAAGGCAGGCATTTGCACCTCAGTTGGAGGGTGTCGATCCATGAGC
>BDDA01000933.1:9289-24413 GCA_001662385.1 Chlamydomonas asymmetrica | reverse complement strand
TGCATGCGTGCAGGAACCCCTGCATGGCGGCGCGCTGCAACCCCGCCAATCCCGCACGTGATGCAAAGGGCTGTGTGGTGGAGGCCAAGCCTGACCTCACCGTCTGCGATGGCCAGTCTGCTTGCCTGCTGGAGTCCCGCTGCAAGGCCGGCGTGTGCCTGGGCACCAAGTTCTACGACTGCAACGACGGCAATGACTGCACTTGTGAGTTGCGGTGCAGATGGGGCAGGCCAGTTGATGCGGATCGTTGGTACAATGTCTGGGCCAAGTGGTCGATTGCCATGCGCGCAAGACATACAGGGCCGACGCATGCTGACACACGGGTGGACAAATGCATGCTTGCCTCAT
The DNA here is from genome assembly GCA_001662385.1 of Chlamydomonas asymmetrica. Classification (NCBI taxonomy): domain Eukaryota; kingdom Viridiplantae; phylum Chlorophyta; class Chlorophyceae; order Chlamydomonadales; family Chlamydomonadaceae; genus Chlamydomonas; species Chlamydomonas asymmetrica. The sequence goes on along the minus strand of BDDA01000933.1, from coordinate 24,065 downwards.
GGATTGTGCTTGTGTGCGTCACGCAAGTGAGCGGTGCCCCCCAACTAACCTCATACATGCTGCTGCTGCTGATCGTGCAGCTGACTCATGCCAGGAGGAGTATGGCTCACCCAAGTGCTATCACTACAACGCCAACGACGGCGCCGCATGCGATGATGGTGAGCGCCTGCACCTGCTGCCCCCTGAATGTGCTGAATCTGCTGCCTTGACCGCTGGCCGCTGCAGCCGACATGCCTGCGCTTGCGTTGCCAACCGCCTGGCTTGCTGGCATCCACTATTTAAACACACACACCCGCTCATACGGCGCCGCCCGCCACCACCGCAGGCAAGGCTTGCACATATGGCACCACGTGCTCAGCCGGGAAATGCACCAACGGCTACGCCCGCCGCGGATGCTCCAATGGCCCGTGAGTGCTAGGCCAGCAGGGGTGTGCTGTGCTATGATCTGCTGCAGGCATGCAAATGTGCATCTGTCTTGTGCCCGATTGCAGGACCGGCCCCATACATGCTTGCCAACTGACCGCATGCCTCCTACTGCTTCTGGGTATTGTTGCTGTGCAGTATCATCATTGGCAGCGGCAGGCGCATGGCAATGTAAGGCCAAGAGGACAAGCCAGTGCACGGCACACATGCGGCAAAAGCTGGTCGCCAATGGTTGGCGGGTCCTAGCTGACTTCCAGCCAGCCGTATAGGCAATGCGCTCGCACTGGCTGTGCACCGGACGCGCTTGGGAGCGAAGGGTCTGTACTTGGGCAGCGCCACCTTGCTCCTCCCCGCATGTGCACACACGTGGCACACACCGGTTGTTCCTGACCAGTGGTGATGTAGCATCGCGTGCATGCCATCAGCATTCGCGACAATCATCATGGGGCTTTGCCGGAATACCTACCGGGTCTGGACACATTGTTCACCCAACGCTCTGCTTATTGCATTTATGAGCCATTGATTCTTTACGGCATCATAACATACATACATCTGTCCAGCACTGCTATTGATTTCATGGATCAACGAAGCAAGAGCTGAGTTGTCAGCTCATTCCTCGAATTCACAAGGAAACTGCGCGCCAGACGGTTGCACACACACACCGTCATGCAGGTGCCGCTGTGACCTGATTGATGTTCACGCATACAAGCATGCATGGCTGCATGTGCATACATGAGTGAATTGCGTGTTGATGTTGCGTGACCTGTTCCTGCACACATCCTCCGTGACTGTGCGTGTCATGCATACATGCGCGGCGGGCTGCCCCACCAAACTGCCTCTCCTGCATGCGTGCCTGCGTTGCTTCTCTTGCCCTGCTGCACCTGGCTTGCGGTTGACGCACACATCCGCGTGCGTCAGTCGCGGTGTAAATCTAGTGTGGCTCGCGCTTGTGCATTGACACCGGCTGTTCTGGCGTGCCTGGTGGCGCAAGGTGCCTGGCAATGGTGCGGCAGAGAAGCCACAAATAGCAGCACGTGAAGCCAGGAGCACTGTACGTGTTACCGGCCGACCAGGCAGGTGCGCTGCTTGTGAGTGTCCCATAGCCACACCCAACCTGAAGCTGAAAGCCAGCAGCGAGCAAGTGAATCGTGCAGCACCTAACAGTCGCTCGTACATACACTCATCGGCGTCAGCCAGGCGGTGAGGTGCGCAAGGGTGCTGCGCATGAGGGCCACTCACGGGCCGTGCGCAATGCACACACACAGGCCGTGTTGCTGTGCTGAACACACCTGAGTACAAAGTTTACCGTGTCAGTTTGCGCGGTGAGGTACTTGCAGCAGGTGTGGCAGGCACACCCTCCACGCTGTGCGCTTTTGTTTTAGGCTGGCAGCGCCGCACACGCAAGTGCGTGTGCGGCGCTGCATGCATGGATTTAAGCCTAGCACGCATGCATGCAGGGGCGTGCCACTGCAATGTGAGCGGGTAAGTAGAGCACCGTGCACGCAGGTGTGCCACTTCATCATGGCAAGACGCACAGTGGTTAGGTGCCACCGACAGGGCGAGACAGGCAGTAACGGGCAGCGCGCATGGGTGGGCGCGCAGTTGCCTGGGTGTCTGGCATGGTGCACCGTGCGATTTCAACCTGATGAATCCACACACAGCTCTGGTCGGGCGTGTGCAGCCCTGCCTGACACTGGTTCTATGTGTACGCGTGCACATTCGCTTGTCAGGCCAAAACCTCGCTTGCTTGCCCGGCCGCCCTAGGCAGCCCAAGCATGGCTGACACGGCTGAGCATATGCCACTCAACACATACACTGAAGCACGCCAGCGTATGATGGCCTGGGACGTGAAGTTGGACGTGAAAACCCGACGACATTGGAGATGACCTTTAGCAACACAGCACCACACGGGTGCGTGCGGCAGCAACAATGCCTACTTTAAGAACACGTTTTCTAGCATCAGGGGCACTGGTTTATTTGCTGCACGTGCTTGCTTGCCACTTGCAGTTAAGCGCAGCCTTGCGTACACGGTGCGCCTGACTTGCCAAACAGTCTACCACTGCACGTTTTCTATACCATAAGGACAAACTGTAGTATTGCGTTCCTGTACCACCTGTCGACTTCTGTTCTACGTTTTGTGTGGGTGCGTCTGCTGCCTTGCCTGCTCATCACCGCAGCACCGTTGTATGTTACGACAGTAAAGGCTTACGCTCAAACAGGACAGCCCGAATGTTTGTTTCGACGCTGAAACTAGACCAGATGAACCTAAAGCGGGCATCCAATGTGTGCAGCAAGCTCCATCCTTGACATCAACGCTGCGCGTTGGTTGCGTCGTTGGCGTAAACAAAGCATGCCCTGGTTGAAGCCCAAACGTTTCATGCACCTGAGGCCTTCTTTAGGTGGCAGTGCATAATCACTTGTCACATACCAACAGAAGCCGTAAATCCTGCAGGTCTATCTGGTGCCCCTTCACTTGAGCACCTTCCTGGCAGCGCTGGGCCTGGAAGCTCAGCAGGGCGGGCGCGCGCATCAACTGCTGCCAACGGGTACAGCAGGCGATATAAAAGCCTTGCGACAGGCCGCATTCCTTACCAACACTACGTGCCTCCGTTCGCAACGTCGAGACCTCCCGCCCACACAGCTCGCCAGCAGCTTTGCGTTTGCTTGCAAGCTAATCCGACCCCCCAACTGGAACTGTCACTGTCGGCAAACAACAGGTGAGAAAAGCTGGAAGTCACAAGCCTACAGAATTTGCAGCCTGGCACCCACTTTACCGGCTTGTGCTCTGTGTCGTCAGCCGCATGCAGCAGTCTGATGCAAGCCCACGCTATGTTGCCCTAGCTAGCTCGCAGCATGCCCGTGCTTACTCGTAACGACACCTGCACTTGCTTGGTATGGCTCCTTTATGCCAGAAGAGAAAGAACCTGACAGCAAAGAGCAGTAAAGCTTCTTAAGAAGCACTTGACTGCTCAACATGCTTAGCGCAAACCTGTCGATCGCTGCTGGCGTTGCACATGCGTGCATGCGTCAGCTCCCTGCACCGTGTTTTCATCTGTGAGGGCTTGCCAGCCGACACAGACACATCTACATCACGGTCACATTCCAAGCAGCCGGTTCTGGGGTATAACCTAAACATCCATGCCACCCCCCTCCCACCCCCGTGCAAGCCCCCGCTGGCACCACCCCCAGACGTGTGCCAGTGCTCTGCGCGCAAACAAGTCCCACATTGCCTCCAACCACATGCATGCTTGTGTGCATGCGTCTGTGTGTGTGACCAACAGGCTCCAGGAATGGCCCGCCTCTCATCTCCCCTTCAGCCGCAGCAGGCTAAGCAGGCGCTGCTGTTGGCGCTCGCCTGTTCGCTACTGCTGCTGGTGCCGCAAGTGACGGCCTTGGCCTTCTGCGCGTACCCAGAGAACACCGGCAAGCCCTGTACCCTGGCGGACAAGTGCAAGACCGCGGTGTGCAAGGACTTGCAGTGTGTGGCCACGGGCACCAAGACGTGCGTTGATGACGGTTTCTACTGCACAAGTGAGAAGTGGCAGCTTGGCGCGCATCGATGTGCGTGTGATGCAGCAGCCATGCATGCATCAGCCATGCATGCATGCATGCATCCATACGGACACATCGTTCGCAGCTTCATCTACGAGCAGGCGGTCAAGCAAGGGAACACGCATGGATGCCAATGTCAGCCCTGTTGCGGGACGCAAACCCACACGTGCATGCATGCTCTGGACCCACCAACATGGCCTTGCTGAGGTGTTGGTTCATGTCTTGCCGCCGGCTGCTGCATGCAGAGCCTGGATGTGACCCTGCCGTTGGCTGCAACGCCCCCGACCACTCCGTGTGCAGTTACCTCTCTGACCAGACCAGCGGGTAAGCGGGACGAGCAATCACACTGCGTGCTTGTTGTGGATTATTGCACCGTGCACACACGCCGCCAGGGCTAGCAAGGCAGGCATTTGCACCTCAGTTGGAGGGTGTCGATCCATGAGGATATTATACGGTGCCTGCAATCATGCATCTATGCATGCTGTGGCGCATGCCTGCATGAATGCATGCGTGCAGGAACCCCTGCATGGCGGCGCGCTGCAACCCCGCCAATCCCGCACGTGATGCAAAGGGCTGTGTGGTGGAGGCCAAGCCTGACCTCACGCTCTGCGATGGCCAGTCTGCTTGCCTGCTGGAGTCCCGCTGCAAGGCCGGCGTGTGCCTGGGCACCAAGTTCTACGACTGCAACGACGGCAATGACTGCACTTGTGAGTTGCGGTGCAGATGGAGCAGGCCAGTTGATGCAGATCGTTGGTGCAATGTCTGGGCCAAGTGGTCGATTGCCATGCGCGCAAGACATACAGCGCCGACGCATGCTGGCGCACGGCGTGGACAAATGCATGCTTGCCTCATGGGGTGTCCTTGCGTGCATCACGCAAGTGAGCTGTCCCCGCCACGCCAACTAACCTCATACATGCTGCTGCTGCTGATCGTGCAGCCGACTCATGCCAGGAGGAGTATGGCTCACCCAAGTGCTACCACTACAACACCAACGACGGCGCCGCATGCGATGATGGTGAGCGCCTGCACCTGCTGCCCTATGCAGCTGTACCTGCCTCTGCTGCCTTGACCGCTGGCCGCTGCAGCCGGCAGTCCCTGCGGTTACTTTACCAACCGCCTAGAGCATACCTGGCTTGCTGTCATCCACTACCTAAACATATACACCTGCTCATACTGCACCGCCCACCACCCTGCAGGCAAGGCTTGCACATATGCCACCACGTGCTCAGCCGGAAAGTGCACCAACGGGTACGCCCGCCGCGGATGCTCCAATGGCCCGTGAGTGTGCAAGGCCAGCACTGGGTGTGTTGTGCTATGATGTGCTGCAGGCATGCAAATGTGCAGCTGGCTGGTGCCCGATTGCAGGACCGGCCCCATACATGCTTGCCAACTGACCGCATGCCCCCTATCACTGCTTCGTATTGTTGCTATGCAGCATCATCATCGGCAGCGGCAGGCGCATGGCGATGTAAGGCCGAGAGGACAAGCCAGTGCACAGCACATGCAGCAAAAGCTGGGTCGCCAATGGTTGGCTTGGCTGGCCCTGGCTGACATCCATCCAACCGTTCAGGCCATGCGCTCACACAGACTGTGCACCGGCGGCGTCTGGGAGCGAAGGGTCTGCCCGTGAGCAGCGCCGTCTTCCTCCTCCCCACATGATATGCACACGCGTGACACGCGCAGGCTGCACCTGTTCAGTGATGGCAAACTATCACGGGCATGCCATCAGCATTCACGACAATCCGCATGGGGCGTTACCGGAATACCTACCGGGTCTGACACATTGTTCACCCAATGCTCTGCTTATTACATTCATGCACCATTGATGATTGACGGCATCATACCATACATCTATTGATGACTGGCGTAACAAACCACAAGCTGAGCTGCCAGCTCATTCCCCGTATTCACGAAGAAACTGCGCGCCATGCGAATTCACGCACACAATGTCATGCACACACCATTCAATTGTGAACTGATTAAGCAGCCAGGCAACTGTCATTGGCAGTTTATGGGACCATCAGCAGGCGAACTGCAGCCTTACTGGCAATTCGGTGTTTAACGTATGAGCATGCAAGCATGGAGGATTGCATGTGCCGACGTGTGTGCTTGCTGCATGTGCACATGTTGCACGACCAATTACTGCGCGCAACCGTGACTGTGCGTGTCATGCATACGGTTCATGTAGAAGAACTGCCCGACCAAACTGCTATTATTCCTGTACATTCCTGTGCTTGCATCGCTTCTCTTGACCTGCGGCATGGCACCTGATTGGCACATACATCCGCATGCTGGGTGCGGTGTAATGCGATGTAAACCTAGTGCGCGCTCGCGCTTGTGTATTGACGCCGGCTATTCCACGCTGCACGACGCTGTCGTCGCTATGGGACAGCAGAGGACAGCAGAAAGACAGCAGGTGAAGCCAGTGACGACGGTTGGTGCGGCTGCTGCTGCGTGCAAGGTCTTTGCTTCGTTGACTGTGCCCTGGCTCTGCCTGTTTATATCATGCGGCGGACTCAGGGATGGCCCCCAGCCCTGCCTGGGCATGTGGGGCTGCTGACTAGGACGCGCCTCCGGCACCTGTAAAGAACGCGGTGATGCACGTCTGACGCACAACAGCGGTGGAAGTACCGGTGGCAGTGGCTGAAAGGACACTCGTATGGTGCGGGAAGCTGGCGAGCGCAGGCTTGTTGCTGTACACATCAACGTTGGGTTCGCCGACCATGACCACAAGATCACCGCCGCCGTGTGCTGCGTGATTGCCTGCAGTGCTACCGCCAACCTCCGCCTCCGCCTCGTCCTCAAACGACAGGTCGATGACATCCATGCGCTGCGCTGACAAGGCGGCCGCTGCAGCGCCAGATCCCTGCAAAGGTGCCCTGGGTGGCGGCAGCCCAGCCGCCGCCGCTGCTGCTGCTGCATCTGCGGGTGGAGCGACGCAGCTGCAGGGCTGTCTGTCGGCCTCGGGGCTTGCACCTGCTGTTGCAGTTACCTCCACCTTCGGCACCACACGGTGCGCCACTGCCGGCTGGGATTCCGCCAGCGACGCTGCCGCAGCAACCGCTGCACCCGCACCCGCAGGATCTGCATGTATGCACGGCAGCGATTGCCGCTGGTGCTTGCACTGGGGCTGCTGCTCGGGGAGGGGTACATGCGATGCCCGCGCGCTGACGGGTGAGGCCGGCGCCGATGCCGGCACCACCCACACGCCATCGTCCGTGACCTCCCCCCCGCAGGCGTCGCCCTCACCAAGGCGGATGTCGCCGGCCTGCTCTAATGTAGACATCCCCCAATCCTGCTGCTCCTGCTCCTCCTGCACTTGATCGGCCTGCCAGGCGGGTGAGGCGGTTGCGTGCTCCTGATCCAGGGGGTCTGGCCGGGGCTGCATAACGTGGGACGCCTTCCTGGGCCGCTTGCTTGGCGGACCGTCCGCGCTGTTTTGCAGCTCATGCGAATGCGCCGACGCCTCCATTTGGGTCCCACATGTCTCGTGGCGGGCGTTCTCCGCTGGTGCTGCGAGCGCAGGTGCGGTCGTGAGAGGCGCCCCTGAGAGCACCGGTGCGGACGCGGCCCACAGGCCCACAGGCAGCGCACCACCGGTGCCTGAGCACGGCAGGCCGAGCGGACGGAAGGCAAAGCCCTGACCGGCGCTGTGAGTCGCCCCGTCGGCGGACTGCGGTGGTGTGTGTCGGCCTGCCGCAGGTGCAAGCGCAGGTGCAGGGTGCTGCGGGCTGGGGCTGGGCGTGGGCCGTTCACTCTGCTGCTGCTGCTGCTCCTGCAACTCCGGCGGGCGGCTTGAGCACGGTGACGACTGGCGCTGCTGAGGGCGCCCAGCAGTGATAAATGCGGCTGTGTCTGCCCGCTCAATACCTGCCTGCGCTGTGTTCCCTGCCTGCTGGCTTGGCATGTTGGGCGGCGCAGAGGGTGCGCGCTTGGCACGGCGCTGCTGAGGGCCATTGGACGCGCTCCTGCGGCGCCCTCCCTGCTGCTGCGGCTGCTGCGGCTGCTGCGCCTGCAGGGACGTGCCTGATTCCCGTTGCTGTTGTTGCTGCTGCTGCTGCTGCTCACGCTTGATTTCGTCCCACAGCCACTGCTGCGACCGTACATCCGTGCCCAGCTGACGACCCAGCTGCGTTGCCACCAAAGCGTCAACATGGTCGCTGCTGCCACTGACACGGCACTGCCGTGGTTGCAACGTGCGTTGCGGCGGGTCATCTGCCGCCAGCTGCGGCAGAGTCTCGCTGGGATGGCCGTCTGCACCGCAGCCACGGCGGCCACCACCATCGTTGGTGCTGCTGGGAGCAGTGCTCGGCGCTTGGTGCAGCTCAGAGGCACACACCGGGCGTGCATGACACCCGCAGCGAGTCGTATCGCCTGCCTCCCCGAAGAGTATGCTGAGGTCAACAACAGCATCATCCCCTCGGTTGCTGCAGCCACCGCTGCTGGCCTTGCCCGCCGCCCGGGCTCCTGCCTTGGGCGCACAGGCGCCGGTGGCAAAGCCGGGAGGCGCCGTTGGGCCACCGCTGCCGTGACTGCCGGTAGCCTGACTTCGACTGGTGAAGTAGAACGGCAGGCGGGACTTATCCTCACTCAGCTCCATTAGGTCAGCAAAGCGATCCACGATCTCGCGCTGCTTGGCGGGCGTCGAGCCGCCGACCGTGGGCACCAGGCGGCGCGGCCGCAGCGCCGCGACGGCGGCGCGCAGCTCGCTCCAGCTGCTGTGTTCGCTGTAGGGCACGCCATACACTGCCACATTGTCCTCGCGCCACACCTGCGGCTTGCCGCTGCGGCGCCATGTCCAGCCTGCGCACATGCATGCAGCATGCATTCACGCATTCGTTGGCATGGGGGACAAGAGACGGACGTGCCACACATGCGCAATCAGAGGCGTCCACAACACATGATGCGAGGCGTTGACAGCACACAGCAAGAGGCCGTACAGCAGGCAAAGCGCTGGACATGAGCACACGTGGGTGCAAACAGCATCCCGCCGTTCCTCAAGCATGAACAAAGTGTGACACGGCTGCGTTGCGCTGCCCACACGTATCCACCATGGCCACCACGTATTGTTGTTAGCATGTACGGTACAGGCGGGCAGCGATGAAGCCAATCGTATGCACTCACTGCGCTTAACTTATGCCCGTGGGAGGGATGAACAAACCTCTGTTTCCTGTTCATGTATGCAGTGTGCATGCTGGTGAATCGCAGTGTGTCGGACCCTGCTCACCTGTGGGCCTGAACCCGATCACCTGGCGCCACGCGTTGCCATGTGAGTCCAGGAAGGCTTTGAGGCTGGTGGGGTTGAGCCCCCAGCTCGTCACGTGCACCTTGGCCTGCGTGGTGGGTGTGGTGTATGCATAAGTATCTGCTTGCCTGTCCGCTTGCCTGTCTGCCCCTGTGCGCACACATGCTTCAGATGCAGGTCTGCTGATTGCGCGTGCGCGTGTGCGCGCAGAAGGCGGCTGTATGCTTTGCAGATGCACCTGGGCATAGCCAATACAAGAGCAACGTCAATGACATTGGAAGCGGCCGCATATGCACATCAACCCCGACCCTGCACTCCAATTGACATCCAGCATGCCCTGCATATGGGCAGTTCCACGCCCCGCCTTCCTTGCTGCCTGCCTTGCTTACGCCAGCAGCTCAGTGTGCTTGCTGTGGCGGCCTGGTGCTGCTGGTAGCTGCTGCTGCTGATTGGGAGGTGCAGCAGCCAGGCAGGGTGCGGTGCGCACACAACTGCAGTCGGGAAGCGTTGTCAGGCCTGTCACCCCCACGTCCGGCATGCCAATGCAATTACTCTGTAATAAATCTGACAAGAAATTGTAGCTCACCTGATGTGGGTCATCTGTCAGCAGGTGCATGTCCTGTTCAGGCAGCTCCAGCAGCTCCAACACCGCACACTTGGCTGCACTGCAGTACACCTGCAAGGCGCACGCAGCATGCCATCACCTCACGCCACTAACCGCGGTAGCCGTCTGCTCCAGTGGTGAGGTGAACTGGAGGCACCTAGTGCCACGCAACACGCAACGGCATTGTTGCAGGCCGAGCAAGGCTGCAATACCAATGGGCAGTCGGTTCTGCAGGATGTCAGCGGATGAGCTCAAGAGGCAACGGCACGGACGCTGAAACGCCGGCCCTGTCAGCCACAGGCAGCCGCTGCCCATGGACTGCTACACAATCGCCCTTGTCCAGGCTGTAGACTGCTTTGCAAAGGCACAACCACCCACCCATCCACACCCACGGGGAGAGAGAGAGAGCGAGAGAGGCACAGGTATATATGTTATGTACGTTATGTGACATCAGGAGCGTGTGGGCCACACGGCCCATGCTCCCCCCCGATGTAGACAAGGCAGGCAGATTAGGGCATGCCTGCACAAGGTGGGTGTGTATGAATTCACCCACCTTGAGGCCAAGCGTGCGCGCTGCAGCCAGGAACGCGCGCTCCTTGCCGATGTGGTAGGCTGCCACCAGGAACACACTGAGCGGCTCGCCCGCCAGAGCATCACGCATCACCTGCAATTGATTACAGTATGTGTGTGCGTGTGGCCGTGGGCTTGTGCAAAGGAGGGCGACACGCTTGGGGCGCACGGGAAGCCAGCGACTTCCAGCCTGTGGTCAGGTTGCCGTGGCGCTGGTGAGTGTGTAAGGTGTGTGCAGGATGCAGGGCGGGTGCATGGACGCTGCGCTCCACATCGTCACACAGTCCCTGAATTACGGTGGTGGGATTGGCAGCAAACTGCCTTCACAGATCGCACACGTACATTGTTTCACAGCCCTGCCGGGAGTTTCAACAGCCTGTGTGTGTGTCTGCATGTGTGGCCCTACGATTTCCCCGCAGCCAATAACCGCACAATGCCCTTTAACCCCCTGGCTGCACGCTCTGCCGCTGCACGGGTTAGCATGCGGGGGCTGCCAAACATTCCGGGCAGGCATGATGGCCTACTTCTTGACGCACGGCGTCCAGCTAGCCTACCTGTACCATCCCCTGAATCGCCTGCTCCTGGGGAGGGTGGTCGTGCCGCGGCATCGCGTACGTGGTGTCCAAATACAGGCAATCCACCCGCCCGCCCACACGCGTCAGCGCGGGGTGGCGCCACATCCAAGGCTGCGCCCTGCAAGACAGCATCAAGACGCGCACACAGCATTCAATGCACCCCCACGCACACTCACACATGCACGCACCCCAAGCCGCACTCCCCCCCCCCCGGGCATTCGCTTGTCCCTTCCCCTTCCCCCGCCCACTCCACCCCATCCCCAGTGTGGATGGCAAGGGACTGCATTCACAAAGCGCAATCTCTGCCATTCCTCGCGGAAATATTTTCTGTACTGCGGCACGTTAACATTTGACGGGACCTATAGGCAGACCGCGTTACGTACAACGGCGACATGGACTGCCGCCGCTCACCGGAAATCGCCCGTGTGAAGGATGACATCGTTGCGCCCAGTGCCATCGCGCTTGGGGACCTCAAACAGAAACATCACGGCACCTGCAGGAATCGTGCAATGAATGCGCATGCGTGTCAGTGTGTGCGATGCGGCCATTCCCAATGCTGTGGTTCGCCCTCCCCCATCGTTGCCACACAGCGGTTCATGGATGGAGCACGAGCATGCTATGGATGCAGCTGACAGCGCATGATTGCTCGAATCCCTCGTTCAAGTCTCATGTGCTGCACGGTGTGCTACATGGTGTGCGGCCCCGTACTCAACATTGCAGTGAAGCTTGGTACTGTACACACTACGCAGCAGTGTTGCTGCAATGTTCGCCAACCCACCTCACAGATAATGTGCATCGTATTGAATTCAAGGCAGGCAGCAGGTCGATGCTGATGTGGCGTACTGTTGACGCATGGCGAGCACCGCGTGGCATGCGCGGTTGAGTGGCCCGGAACCTCACCGGGGCAGTGATTGGCGTCCATTGGCGTCACCCTCACGCCCTCAACCTCCGTAGGGACATCCATGGCTAGCTCAACGATGCACTCAGGGGATGAAAGCCGCAGGTCGTGGCGCAGCAGGTTGGCGGTCACCTTGGAACAGTAGATGGTCCCCATCCTGAAGCCCTGCGTCAGGCCGATCGTGTGGTCGGAATGGAAGTGGGAGAGGAAGTAGTGCTTGCAGCGCGTGTTCTTGAACTCGAAGCCATCCACCTGGAGACAGCGTTCGCGGGACAAAACACAGGCAGGAGCAATTTGCACCGTGTTAAGCACTGGGCAACAGGTGGTACAAACGCTGCACCCTGCGCTATGAGCTGTTTGGGAGCTGGACAGAGCGCCAGATCAAGTGCATATTGAGCAGTTGACGTTGTTCTGTGAAACACCATCTCAAGATGGGAGGAAGCCACCAGGTCTGCGGGAACGAGGACGGCAATCAAACCGGTGCGCACCATGAAAGCAGTTCCGGGGACCCACTTCACAGACTCCACCCGCACAGCCATCGGACCTGCAACGCCATGCAGCAGCAAGTCAATCGCAAAGTGCTTAGTATACAGCACACGGGTACAACGCGGCGAATGTGAGCGCACATTGGCGAAGGGTGCCCACCGTGCGCCTGGAGGGAAGCGCCCTGGGAAGAGCCTAGTTTGCGGCGCCCTCAGCCTCCTCCACTGAGCCCTCGTCGTCGTCCAAGACAGCTGCGAACGCATCAGGGCACAGGTGGCAAGACCCCAGGCAGACCTCAGCATGCCCAGCACGGCAATGTGCCGGGGCCAGATGGTCCATAACTCAGCACTTGCAGCAACACAATCTAAGGAGTTGAAGAAGCCGGACACACAAACACTAATGGCAGGGGCACTCACCGTTGTCAGTGGGTGCCTCCGGGTCGGCTTGTGCCGTGCCAATCACAGTTGCGTCCCGCTGCCACTCCAGCAGGGCAGTGCTCTATATCACCAGTTCATAAGGATACCGGCTTTCATGACAATCGCACAACACTGTGACCATCCCAGGTGAGGAGTCGCTGAGCCAGGCTTTCTTTAATAGCAAACTCCTTCCGTTGCAAAACAAACGCAAGGCTGAAGGAAGCCCAGCTCCGGTTTCAAGTCCCACCTGTTCGTCGATGTCCTTCTCCAACTGTGCGATGGCTGCCTCCTCGTCCAGTTCCTTGACTGGCAGGCGGTCAAGGACGTGCGGCGACAGCTTCGGCAGGTGCAGCATGGTCGCTAGGCCGCTGCTTGCACCCCACCGCGTCCGTTCAGCTGCTTAGCGTGAATGGCAGTAGTAGGCAAGCATGTGCGACTAGGACTGCAGGGCGAGTTTGTAGCGCCACCACCAAAGCTCCGAACCATCCACGACGGTGTGCTCAGTTCCGGCGGCAACTGCTATCCGCCATATGCAAGTGACTTGAAATAACGGCTCACACTGTCGCAAATATAACGCTCCCCTTGAATTTACATGTGTGATCGGAATGCGGCCTAATACTGCATCAGGAGTTTACAGCATCCTCTTGTGCAACACGGTATGCATAGCAGGACGTGGCTTGCACAGCATGCGGCTTTGTCAAGTACAAAGAAGCCTGGGAGCACAACAATGCCATAGTTACCTCAGGCCCCACACTCGCTGTGGTCTGTGGCGTTGCGCGGTGCTATTGTCAAGACTTATTTGAAACGGTTGTCCCGAGTTGTCACGGCCTGATTTACCAAACACTGTCACCAAACATGTTTGCAGTGAGTTCCATGACGCTTAGACCACTGCTCTGAATCTCCTTGCATAAACCACTAATAGGATGTCGCACTCGTCAGCACGCCTTGGCGGCAAGCCTGGAACCTGCCACACCCTAGCTTTCACAACAAGACCCAGCGTGAGAGCACTTGGTGGTTTTCGTTTTCAAGCAAGACCTGGGCAAGCAGCATACAGGCTGCACTATCCCGGTGAATCTGGCATCGTCGGAGCTGCACAACAAGTCCGGGTTGTCGCGTCACCATACCCTGGCACACTTCCCTCGGCTAGGTATGCAGCCCTCCACGTCTTGACCAGTAATGTCCCTGTCAGCTGCTGCTACGCTTTGCTTCCGCTATTGCACCCTAACCTCAACACCCACCCTAGTCCTTGCTTTGCTCACACCATCGCGCGTGGGCCTGCGGCGACGCGGCTGCGACCCGCACAGCGGCGCAGGACCGCCAGGATGGCTTGGACCCGGCGGTGCTGTGCTACTGCTGGTGATGGGCTTCCAGCTGCTGCGAGCCGTGCTCCTCTTCATCGGCCAGCGGGCTGCGGCCGAGGCGCGTGCGGCCGGCCTCTATGGTGAGGGCCGTGCCGCTGCCAGGCCGGCGGTCCTGGGCCCCACCTACCGAGATAAGGTGCGATAATGCAACACACCCGCATGGTGCTGGGTCCCACTTGCGTTCCTGCTTCTGTGCACTCCTGTTTGCTAACACAGACCCCCGCCCGCCGTGCGTGACCGCTGTGTGTTATGTGACGTCAGGCGCGTGTCGGCCAAACGGCCCATGCTCCCCCCAGATGGGGACCAGGCGACAGAAAAGGCACAGCATATATACCAGGAGGCTGTACTGGCTCGAACGTGTGTGGGCTGCTCCGGTTTCCAGCGGGATGAGGATGATGCAGGCAATTGGGCTTTTGGATTGCGGTCTGCTGCATGCAGGCGGACAACATCGGGCGAATCGTGTACTGCATGCGCCTTGCGCAGCCGGCACGGTCTGCTGCAAGCCTCAAAGGTAGGTGTGAAGGTGTGCGGGCAGTACTGCTGCGGGCAGTACTGCTGCGGGCAGTAGTGGCTTATGGCTGCATACATGTGATATTGCGCATTGTTGATTGAGATTGAACCCAGGGGATTGAATAATAACCCAGCGGAC
>BDDA01000932.1:14506-37796 GCA_001662385.1 Chlamydomonas asymmetrica | reverse complement strand
CCCCCCCCCCCCCTTGAGCAAGCCACTCACCACGTTCAATCCGAGTGTTGGGAATAGCGGGCGGGAGCGCCCCCAGCGGTGGTATGGTGGCTGGATGCAGCCCAGGGGTACCAGGAGGATGGGATGGGTTGGGGTGGTGGAAGCGGTTGGTCCGTTTGGTAGTGCATTCATGCAACACAACAAACACATACACATGAGCATACCACTTTTGGGAGTTGTGTGTCATGCAGGGAGCAGTACACACGAGCGGCTGCACGTTGTAGAGCACGCATGGCATACAACCTGATGGCTTGTAGGTGATGTGGGTATGCCATCCTCTTGGGCATAGGCGCACATAGCATCATGTAAACCCGTGCAAGCATGCTCGCGCTATAAGGACGTTTCTGCTTGCGTATATCGTCTCTTCATGCTGCTGCCTCGCGGAAATCCTGCATTCATATGCTTTCTGATGATGTTGATACCGCAATCGGTATCACGCTTGCGTTCTATCCACCTGTGATTCCTCCTTCGCCTTGTGCGTGTGCGATGTTGCATTTTGTTAAAGCATGGCATGCTTTATGGCAATATGGTTTTGGGATCAATTGTTTGCAACATGATGCAGCACCAAAGACACCAGAGCATGTACATGCAATAGGTTGTTGCAGCCTCATTGATGCACCTAATGAGGCTTTGCTTCTACACTTACTGTCAACAACCGCACATATGAAAGCCAATTGCTCCACCGCCTTGCCCGTGCTCCGGCCAGACAAGGCAACCATGACTGAGCCGTTTGGGCATGATACAACCCCTGATGATGCTTGCACATTATTGCTGCCATTCCCATACACAAATTCCCATGTACTGGAGGACGTCACCCTGAAGGAAAGTTGTGCCAGTGGCGAGCTGGGTTCACCCTGTGCCGCTGCGCTGTCAAAGCCGCTGCCGGAGGCGATTGTAAAGGGCACGCCATCGTCCACCTCACCGACAGGCGCTGCGTGCGTTTATTTACGCATCAACAACACGCCAAAGCACGGTCTGAAGACAGCAGTCTGAAGCCGAGAGTACCAAGTAGTGGTTTGTTGTGTGTGCAAGCATAGGTCTCTTGGCACACGTGATAGCGGTCATATGCATGGTTTGTGCTTCAGATTCGACAGTGAGGGCATCTGTCATGTGCAAGGTTGCAGCCGTTGCAGGTACGTAGATCGTGCAGTTTATTTCCCGGGGAACGGTTACAAGCTAGGACACCGCTGCCAAAGCAGGTGGTGACAGGACAGAACAAGCCTGACCCCTAGGTAAATGTCATGCATAAGCAGGTGTCACAACCCTAAACCCTAAAAGGTGTCGTGCGTACCTAAGGCAGTTCATCAAGGAAGACTCTGATCCTCAACGACTCACCATGAGTGGACTGCCATCCGCCACTGCAGGTGATGCCCAGAAGTGCATTGAGAGAGGTGAATGCGCGTCCCCTCACTGTTGTAATGTGCTGGCCGACCGGGCAGGTGAAGTCAAAGCGTGCGCCAGCAGTCTGTTGGTTTGTGACGCTGATCAGCACAGGCCCAGGGAATGTCCTGTCGCCTGCAAGGTCAGCGCCATGCATTTATTTTGGCTGGTGGTTGGTGACGTTGCGCATGCAGCATGAGGCCATGTGATTGTAAGCATCAACAACACCTAGGGGCAATAGGGGCGCCTGCCTGGTGCTTGCACGTGATTGACATTGGCGGCGCATGGGTATACATCAAGAACACGTACTGTTCAGCCAAGTACATGTAACTGCGTGCAAGCAAAATTAATGCGACATGTGCTTGTAGGATTGATACTTTGTGTACTCAAGTGCCATCCATGCATGGCGCTTGGTACGGCACAGCAAGGATAATGCAAGGAGTGGCTTGCCTATGAGCTAGTCATGTCGTCCACTGTGCCCAAACATTCATGCTTCCAGGTCCCTATTTAGAGGCCCCAGTGGCCCCAGTAGCCCCGGATGCCGGATCGAAGTAGACAAACTGAGCGCACGGAATCCGAGAAGGTCAACACCAGTGTGTGCCTAGCCCCACCACATTTGTTGCGCTAGGTTAACTATCTTCCGCCTTCAGCCCCTCCGACCCGAACATGCATACCTTCGAAATATGTGCATGTGAACTCCAGATATATAACAGCATAGTTTGAGCTCCTGCCGGAAATGCTTGTCAGCAACGCGCCCTGAGGGCAGTCATACTGCTGTAGCGAGGAGGCGTCAGCACTATCACCCTGCGGCAAGCTCCAATCAGCCTCAGGCCTGGATAGCCGCAGCGACAACTGTCGGGGCTCCTTAGTGGGAGGACTTTCTCCTCGAACGCTGACGAAGCCAGTAATGGACAAAATGGTGAACTTGCCGCCTCCAAACGTGTTGCCGACCCCCGCTGCATACATCCATGACAAACGCGGCAGCATGGGTGGTGGGAAACCGCTTCAATAGCAAGCAGCGATAGGACGGGCAAGCCTGACCCGTAGGGACCCGGAAACCCAGCCGGGACAAGGACAGCCACAGGGACGCGGACAAAACAACAACAGGCAGAGTGCGCAAGGCCAACAAAGCAGCCACAAGCAGGCAAACCTGCAGGCGTCCATGCCAGCGCAAAAATGTTGGCACAAAATGGCTAGGTGCAAACCATGCTGCCATCCTGCACTTGTCGCGGGCTTTTATCACTGCTGGCGGCGGCTGACTATGGATGGTGACTTTATAAATTTCCACCAGCTAGCATGCGTAATATACGCGTAATATACGCGTTCGCATCTGCTGGCCAAGCCCACCTGGAAGAGATGTCCAACCGCCGCTGCATGTTACACTTAGCAGCGTGTCAATCCAAGAGCCCGAGCGCCCCATCACCGTCGTTATGTACTGGCCAGGAGGGCATGAGTAGTCAAACGCGGTGTTTGTGAGCCCGTTTCCAGCGCCGAGTTCGCCAATGACAGTGCTGGCACCTACGCGCGATCCTGCATATGAGCAAGCATATGATTTATTGATAACGCGGCAACCAGACGGCAAGTGGACATGCAATCCGTATGGGCACCACTGATAACAGGCACAAGTATATGATTGCATGCATACCCTCACCTGGAAAAGTGTCCAGGAAGGCAAACAACTGTGGCATGGAGCTTCCGTCACAGGGGAGAATGACCAACTGGGCCTCGTCAGCTGCCGTGTCAGCACCTGAAACTGCCACGCACATACCCGGTGCGTGGCGGGGGCTCATCACAAAACGCTGCATTGTGTTGCCCAGCCTGAAGTGGATAATCAGCACTATGAGTTATGGTCAATAGTAGTCAGTAGTGTGTATGTGAAACAATGTATGTGGAAAAAAAAATTGTGCGGTCATTGGCTATTCGGCCTAATGTACTTGATTTGACCTAGTGTGTGCATGCTCGGTGGCAGCAGCAGACAGCACTTCCAGCATGGATACAAATGGCCTGGATGTGGCCAGGTGTCGATGTGATAGAAATGCAGGTGTCTTGTACCATACACTTCACTGCCCCAGCAACGTGCATGCGCAAGAGTACAGGATGAAGACGTTGTTTGCGTCGTTTGTTGGAACATATGTTTCATTACATATTGGACAACCCTAACCTGACCAAGGCGGACCCCAATGGCTTGCATACGGTCACAGCAGGCGTGCAAAATCACTCACACGCTGTCTGTTGAGGAGAACCGGAAAAACTGGTCAGGGTTAGCTGCGCCAAGGCAGTAGCCTTGCACCAAGGCTGAGCCTGAAGCTGTGCCTGCCATGGCAACACCCCAACATCCGTTGTTGCCAGTCCTGAGCTGGAAGTCATCACCAGCTGCACGTAGTGAGGTTTGCAAGAAGCACAACATAATGGTGAGCACCATTGCATGTGCTGTATGCGCCTATTTTACCCGATGCCGTATGCGCACGGGTGAATTGTGACACAGAATATGTCTTATTTATGTCTCAGGTTCACCCTGTGCGCACCTGCACCCGCATCCGCAACCTCACATGCTGCTCCCACCACCCACCACCCCCATCCCGCCCGCCCGCCCGCCCGCACGCACGCACGCACGCACACACGCTTTGTTGTTGATCAAATGATGGCCATCCTTGCATATTCACACAGTTTGGTTGGATATCAATATAGACAGGTGATGCCACACGGGCAACCAGCGCACACCTGAAATCAACAGGATTACACTAGTTTTGTGAGTTGTGAAATGCACATGCGCATACGCAGCAACACCCAGCTCGAAAGGGAGGGCTTGCCTGACAAAATGGCGGAGAATCGTTCGCTTGCAGACTTGGTACAAGGACGTTGGACCAATGCGGACAAGCGTATTGTGGATTGAGGGCCCACACCCACAGCCACATGCACGCATTTTCCATTGGCGGCTGGCAGAGTGGCAGTTTGGAGAGAGAATGGGGTTGACGGTGGAGTTACGTCACCTGCGTGTATATGGGCAACGGCATCACCGAGGCCGCATTGTTGTTTGAGTGTGTGCACGTGGATATGCTTGCAGGGGGATGAAAGAAGTCTGAGCAGGTACAATGGTCGGTAGCCAGACCAAGGGCACGACTGGAGCAAGCATACCAACACCGTGTGAGTTTGACGACTGTGCAGAAATAGGGTTCAGGTCAGGTACATGGTGCAAGCCAGCAAGGCGGAAGGCGTTCGCCTGGGGTGGCATGCGCCGGTTTGGGGGGGCTGATCCGGTCTGGGGCGCGGATTTTGGGCAGCCGGGTGGGGCTCCCCGCGTGGCGCTGGGCATTTTCTCTACTCCTGACTTGCAGGTGGCCACCGACTGTGTCTACCCCAAGCGCCTCCAATCGTTGCGCTGGTCAGCGCTTTATTTGCTTGGGCATGCAATCTCTTTTAGCGGTGAGCTGCTGCCTGAATGCCCAACAGGTCATGGCCAATACGGTGTCGTACCACGCTAGTTTTGTGCCGGCGCCTGCCCAGGTTGTGGATGACATGCAGGCCATTATTCAACAGTATGCTGCGCGGTCCATGTTACCGGAGGATTTCACCTTGTCGAATCATGGCTCCTTGGCTGCCTAAGCCGGCTGTGGCCAAGTTGCCAAAGCTTTTGGGGGGCCAAAACAAAATCATGGTGTTGTACACAGGCGTGCGTTCGGCTAGGGAGCGGGTGTCACAGGGGTAACAGGGGTGACCAGTGGCGGCAGGCGTGAGTGATGGCCAGAAAGCAACGTGGAGGACTGATGATATGCACAACTTGAATGGTTTGGTGTTCGTTTCCGGGCCACCCGCGCATGCGACCTTGAATGCCTTTTGACTCGTCATATTTGCGAGATGCAACACCCGTACCACCCGTACGCAGTCACACGCCATCGTAACGTTGCACGATGGACGCAACCAGACTGAGGAGGCAGGATTCACATACTGAGGGCATGCTTGACAGGGGTCAACCAACAACTCATTTCCTGTGGTGATGACGCCGTGCGAACGCGTGTTTTACACAAGTGTTTTACACAAGTGTCCCTTGAACCCTTGCAATTGTTCACCTGCGGCCGCCTGTTGTTGCTGCCACAGTGGTACCAATAGTGCCAAGGCAAGCAGCGGCGTCAGTAGTTTCCCACAAGCTCCGCTGACCCACACGGTATGATGAAGCCTGGACGCACAAACACAGAGCGGGGCTTCAGTAGTATCAGTAGTGGCAAACAAGCCTGGATGGCTGGGCTGGCTGAAGCGCAATACGCGTGAAAAGCTCAACGTAGCCCAGCACGCTAAACAAAGGCAAGTGTATGCGCACACAGCCATCAAGCAGGCTAGCCTGCAGAAACGGAAGCGGACCGCTGCAAGACCGCGCACCGACCGAGCGAGTGCCACGTGGCGGTGTTTAGCATATATACTGCCATGCTGACCCCTTGTTGCTGTTGACACAAGCTGTAAACCCACACTATTTGTCAAAGTGCAGCATGGAGTTCATGGTCTTAGGTGTCTGTCCTGCTCCAACCACTGAAAAGCTGCGCATTGTCCCTCCGGATCCGCCGCCCGGCCCGCCAGTTCGTTCAGCAGAAAACAGTGGCAGAGCACTGCGACGTGCCGCTGATGAAGAGCAACAGACATGGCAATACAATGTACCAAGAAGTTTATGGGGCCAAGCTTCAGCTGTGCTGACACAAGGCCTGCGCCTTACCTTTTCAGCTCTTGGCGGCGCCCCAGGCGACTCTGCACACGACCACTGCTTATGGTCATCTCTGCAGCAACAGAGCAAGCAGAACTGTCTGCATAACCACTAGCATTGATGATGATTGTGGCAGCAACACAGGCAAGTGCACAGGCTGTGTCACACCGTTCGGTACGTTGTGCAGGGTTGTGTGGAATGAACTTTAAGCAAGCTCCAACCTGCCGGCGCGGTTGCCAGACGTTATCCTCGTTTGTCTGCTGCTTACATACAGTACCCTCAAGGAGTGGTTGGCCAGTGCCTTCCGGAAACTCCCTGAATCGTTCAGCCTGATGTTGGCGTACGCGTCAACTACTGTGGCAACGTCCACGTATCATAGATAGACCCAGTCCGCACAAATGCCATGTACAGGGTCGTGCAGTGCCTGATGCCTGACAGCGAATCCTGATGGTAGTGAAGGGAAGGAAGTTGATTACCGATCAAGCGCCGCTCAAGCAAGCGTGGGAGGCAAATGACAAGGGAAATGGCAAACCTTGCTACTAAGCGTTATAGATTTTGGGCCCTTGTATGTGAGTAGGCAGTCTCTATACAGGGTAGCATCCAAACAGTCTCAGTAGCGCAAGCGTAAACTTGCTTGTGCACGCGCAAGTTCATCACCGAGCGCCCTTCCAGCCTTCCAGGGAAAACAGCTTGGTTATGACAACTGTCAGGATCTGCGTGGTGTAAAGACGGGTCATGGTTCACGTGTTCTGCTCTGTGGCGTCCACATACCTGCTTCACAGCTCAGCTCTCGCTCCCTCATCGCGTTCGGAGGCAGGGGAGCTTGCTGACTCTCGCTCGCAACTCACCGACAGCAAAGAGACAGGTGCAAACCGTCATGCGCCCCAAGGACTGTACTTGGAGCTGCATCTCCAAGCTTGCCATCCTGGTTGCGATTGGCTCTGCATACGAAGGGTGGAGGGCGGTGTTGGCGCAGCAAAGCCCGCAGCCTATCGCAGGTGCGTTGAGCAGCTCTCGTGACGCGCTTACCGCAGTGGGAAGCAGAGCCTTTCCATTCATGCCTGTCACAAGTTCAGCTCACGTGTTTCTGTGTGCAAGCCCGTGTGTATTTGCGCACGTTTTTCACGTGGTGGGCACTTTGGCCATGCTTGCTTTGTCCCAGAGCTTTGTCCCAGAGGGTCTCTGAGACACTTCCGACCCACCATCAATACCAGGCCTGGTTGCGGCTGCTGCTGAAGCAATATGCATACCCCTAGTTGAGCGCCAGCTGTGTTTGCGCAAGCAGTCATTGTGTACTGCGTGGGCGGGAACACACTGTGAGGCAAGCTTTGACGTGACTGAACACCACAGCCAGCGGAATCACCTGCGCTGTCACTGCTCAGTAACATACTGCAAACATGGATAGTCAACAAATAAGTGCCCACAGCGGTGGTGTCACCGTTTGCTGATGGGCTTGGCGCTGTGCAGGCGACTTGCGGCTCGTCAGCGGAGAGGGTCAACCGCTGCCAAGCGGTTCAGCATCTGGGTTTCTTCAGTTTTTCGATGGCAGCGCATGGGGAACCATTTGCGAGCGTGGATTTGATGAGGCGGCTGCCCAGGTGGCGTGTCGACAACTTGGGTTTGATGATGGGTTCGCGGTTCCGGGAAGCACGGTGTTCGGGCCAGGCTCTGATGATTTGGGCCCAGTGCTGCTGGGGAACTTGGGCTCAAACTGCTATCTCTCCGCAGCAGGGTTCGCTGGGTGCTTGCAGTACCTGAATCCACCCGGCTGCTTCCATGCGTTGGATGTCGCTGTGGTATGCTACTATGACATTGGTGGGTGACGGGTGCTGCGTATACACGTAATGGGAAGGACTCAGGATGCATGGGTAGGTTGGGTTTAAGACTGGGTGATTAGGGCAGCAGTTGCTTGCCTGCAGGCTGTCATTGTACAGTACATACATGCAACCAGCACAGGCGACGAACTGTCCGGCAGCCGTTTTCATATTGTCCGTTGCCTCTCACACCACGGAGGCATGGTGATGTTTGCCTCTCCAAAAGGTCAATGCCCTTGGGCGAATTGGATGGAATAATGCACTTGGGGCGGATGTTGTGTGTGCCTGAGCGCAGCAATCGAATTTGTACGCAGTACACTAAGTACGCATGCATTACATGCACGGGCTGCTGTGTATGCTGTGCATCTGCGTTGTTGCACGTGCATGTTGCTATCTGATGACCAAAAACCTGTCCTGAGAATCAGCACCAAGCATTGTACGCACGACCTGCATGTGCGCGCTTTGGTTTGGCGCCTGGTTCGAATGTTTGGTGAAGGGCCGCAGTGTTTGGTGAAAGACTGAAGGGCTGCAATTTGGGCCGCCCTGCGCAGCAAACGATAAGGCACTCGGCAACAAACCTGAAAGCCGTGTGCACATGCACTTGCCTACCGGTCACCATGGAGTCAGGGATGCACACAGCCTACAGAGTTGCTGATGGGTAGGGTGTAGAGTCCAAAACATGAATCCTGAACTAACTTTTTGCTATAAACGACATGCCCTATCTCAGGGTACCCAACCGAGCCACTTCCTGTCACAAGCGGCTTGGTGGGCTGGTTTACTGGCGAGTCCTATATCAGTGCAACAGTGTGGCTGGATTTCTCATCGTCACGCAACCACGCCGTCCTCGTGACTGGCAATGTCTCATCGCACAGCGTTGTTATGCAAGGCAACAACGTGTCGTATGTGTCTGGGGACACCACCGGCCTGATTCAATTCAACAGCAAACTCCCGCCTGTCAACTACACCCTTTTCCACGTAGCGCGCTACAACGGACCAGCCCAGAATCGCATACTTACCACATCATCTGCTGACCGTGACGGACGGGTGGATTGGCTGTCAGGCTTTTCTGAAGGTTGTCCTGGTGTGGCTTACCATAATGGTTGGATTACTCCGGCTGATAGCGTTTCGTCTGCATGCTTGCCTGCGGATGCTTGGGTCGTAAGCACTGACCAACCAGCCTTGTACCGGGCGAACGGGATCGATCGGCCTGGCACCTCACAAGTAGTAACACCACCGCTGTGGGAGGGCCTGATGTGTGTCAATTGTGGCTGGAACGGCGGACAGAAATCCGACTGGGCCGTTGCAGCAATTGTCGTCTATGCACGGGCGCTGAACTTGGACGAGATACGAGCTGTGGAGTCTCACCTGGCTGGCATGTATGGCTTGGTGCTGTCTGCCTCAGCACCGCCGCCACCGCCGGCATCTTCACTCCCTCCACCACTAGGTAAGCAAGGTGCATGATGCAACGCACGCACGCAGCGCGAAAGTCATCAAGCAAGTGCAGGTGCACGATGTCAGCAGTGGAATTAAGCCAGCCACCAAAAGCGGCTGGCGTGAGGGCTGGCCTTTTTGTAAGCACGATCAAGAGCGCCAGTACCTACCGCTGCCGTATTGCATGCATGCATCAATGCAATGGGTGTTTGTATGCCATGTACATTCTCCTCACACACCTAATAAGCTTCACCACACGACACACGCAGGCCTTATTAGGTGATGGCAATGTGTTGCATACTTGCATGTCTGAACCAGTGCACGCGCTCGAGTGCTCCTATGTATTGGCTCTCACAACATTGTTGCCGTGATTGTTGCTGCTGCGATGTACGCGCTGACAGACTTACCCATCACCAACGGTTTGGTGGGGTTGTTTAACGCGGATTCCTTCTCAAGTGGGCGCGGTTGGTTGGATCTTTCCGGGTCAGAAAACCACGCCAATGTGACAGGCAATGTCATCATTCAACCAGCCACACAAGACGGCGGTGTATCGTATGTGTATGGTGATGCGGCCAGCTCTGTCATCTTCAACGACAATCTGCCACCACTCGAATACACGCTCTTCCACGTCTCACGCTACAATGGGACCAACCGTAAGCGCATCCTGACAAGAATATTGGATGTCAGCCAAGCGATTGCTAGCAACTGGTTGTCAGGTTTTTGGGAGCATTGCCCTGGAGTGGCATTTCACGCTGGCTGGCTGACGGATCACCCCGCCGATAAAAACAACGAAACTACATATGTTGGCAAATGCCTGCCACAAGATGAATGGATCTTGAGCACGGACCAGCCATATTTGTATCGGGCGAATGGTGTGGATCGCACTAATCTCACCATCGGTTCGGTGAGCACAACGGCCCAGTGGGAGGGCTCCATGTGTATAAACTGTTGGCAAGGCGAGCATTCCGATTGGGCTATTGCAAGCATCGTCATGTACAACAGGCAGCTTTCGCTTGAGGAAATTACAACAGTGGAGTCTCATCTGGCAAGCAGGTTTGGCCTGCCGTCACCGTACACAAGACCATACCAAGGCAAGCAGGCACGGTGTGATGTATTTCTGCCCCTGCCTGATTGCCCATTCCTGTGCTCCATGCTCTGCACGTGTATACGCACACAAACCATAATGCCGCCGCTCCGGGTACTTCAGGTTCAAACAGCCGACACCTGGCACACCTGAGTTGGCACCTGTCTAGCCCGTCACCAACATGCGCAACAAGACTAACATGAGGAGTGCTCATTGCTATGATATTGCTGCTTTACCCATGATGATGTTTTGTGCTTGTGATATGTTATGACATACACTACGTGTCAAGGTCGGAGACCTGCTGACTGCCTTGTGCAGTGTTGGCAGTGTTCAGCTCGGAATGGGGTCGGAGGTCTCAGGAACAACTGATATCACGCACGTACACACTCAGCGCACACGGTTTGTCATCCTCCATGTGCTCCATGCGTACATGCGCAATGACATCAATGCAGCTGATATGAGTACAAGGTATAGCATGCTACATTGCTAGACGCCATGGTGCAAAGCATGTCCACGCACGCACGTACACACGCACGCACGCACGCATGGTATAGCTCGCCGCGGTGGTGCAGTGTCATGCATGCACACAAGATGCAGTTGTGTCAACCTTTGCATCAACTTGAAGACCCCTTGGAGCTTTATGTGAACTTGCTTTGCTACTGACTAACTCTCACCATATGCCGTGATGGTCACTGCTGCAATGTACACGCTGACAGACTTGTTGCCCATCACCGACGGCTTGGTGGGTTGGTTCGCTGCGGAGTCCTTCGCAAGTGGGCGCGGCTGGTTGGATCTTTCAGGGTCACAAAACCATGCCACAGTGAATGGCAACGTCATCACACAACCAGCCACTAAAGATGGAGGTGTGCCATACGTGCATGGTGATGCAACCAGCTCTGTGATTTTCAACAGCACACTACTGCAGCGCAACTACACGCTCTTCCATGTCTCACGCTATAACGGGCCCGCCCGTGAGCGCATCCTGACAAAGACAACGGACAACTGGTTGTCAGGCTTTTGGGACACGTGCCCTGGCGTGGCGTTTCACAATTCTGCCTGGGTGACGGGCTTTACGTGCTTGCCACAAACTGCGTGGATCTTGAGCACTGACCAACCAAATTTGTACCGGGCGAACGGTGTGGATCGCACTAACACTTCACGCCTGGTGGGGACACCAACTACGTGGCAGGGCTCCATGTGTGTGAACTGTTGGGTCAATAGATCGTCCGAGTACTCCGATTGGGCTATTGCAGGCATTGTTGTATACGACAGGCAGCTTTCGCTCGAGGAAATTATGACGGTGGAGTCTCACCTGGCAAGCAAGTTTCATTTGGAATCATATGCTAGACCAACCCAAGGCAAGCACGGTTTGCTGTACCTTTGCTGCAGACTGCTTTCATGCTCACATTTTTTCGTTGGCTGCATGTGTACAGGCACGAGGACATGTGTATAAGGTGTGTGCATGAGTAAGGTGTATGGCAGCATGTAGACACATACATTTCTTCAAGGTCCACAGCCATACATATGAATGTGGTGCTTGCACGAGTGTTCAGCTTAGTCCGATTGTTGCCGCGCTCGTTCTTTCCTTGCATTCAGGCGAACTACGTATGGTAGCACCTAGCCCAAAAGACACAAACGGGTTGGTGCAAGTCTACAGTGCTGACTTAAACACCTGGGGCAACATTTGCAGTGAGGCTTTTGATGACGTAGATGCCACGGTCATTTGCCGCCAGCTCGGCTTCCTGCGTGGTGTGGCGCAGCTGGTCAACAAAGCTTCAAGCCAGATTGTCATTGAGAAGCTTCAGTGCAGAGGCTTTGAGACGGGGGTCTCACAATGCCCTGCGTACCTTTACGATGGCTCTGCGTCATGTGGCCAAACACAGGGCGCAAGCGTTAATTGCTCCAATACCATCGGTATGTTGCACTTGCTCAACGCCCTCGCAGCCATTTGGTATGTTATCCGATCGTGGTGTTGAGTGATTGACTAATGGTGGATTTGCATGCGCTTCATCAGGCAACACACGATCGTGTTGTCGTTGCAGATATGATCGACCAACCTTAGGCAGTGCCCTGTCATACAAGCGCATGCGAGCGTCAAGGCCTACTGCAGAAATGCTTAACTTGCAGTTGTGTTGTTTCAGTTGCTGCATATTTAGGATACACATTGTGCATTGCACACTTTGGTGAACCAGATTCCCGTTGTTTAGTGATCCCAATAGTCCCAAGCAAACCATGTACGGTGATGCACGATTATGACTTGCCAGCGCAATATGCGTTCAGAACACGTGCACGCCTAACGTTTTTGCACTTCCAACATGCTTGTGTATAGGGGCTGCCCCACCACCCCCACCTTCTCCGCCGGACCCACCCGCGCCGCCTCCCCCGCCTTTCCCACCACCCCAGCCATCACCGCCCAGCCCGCCGCCTCCCGGACCTCCGCCTCCACCTAATCCACCACCTTTTCCCAGACCACCACGTCCGCCCTCCATCCCTACCTTTGCACCTAGCCTCCCACCCCTCAGCAAAGCGGTGGGTACCATGCCACACCATTGCGAGTCATCAGGTTGCAAATTGTGTTACAGCTCATGTGCACAACCTTACATTGACCAGCATCCATCATGTTATGTTACGTCAGGAGCATGCCGGCTGAGCGGCCCATGCTCGCCCCCAGACGTTGTCCCAAAGAACAGACGACACTCACCAACCTAGGCACATGGCGTGCTTGAGGGCTACAGGGCGGGGCTCAGTGGGGCACATCAGCGCCGTGCACGGTTGCATGACACACTGACAGTTCGTTTGGGTGCATGTGCGTGTTGACCATTGACTTCCAGGTACCTGAAGGCGACCATAGCAGCAGCGGCGGACCTCCTATAGCAGCCATCATCGGTGGTGTGGTTGCTGGAGTGATTGGGGTTGCCGTCATCATTGTGGCTATTGTGTATGCTTACAGGCGCATGAGGTAATGTTGATTTGGCGTACCAGCCTTGACCAGCATCACAGGATCGCACTGCACCAACACGTACCACGAATCTACGGCGCTCAAGCGCACGAGCATGCAATGCCGTCAGACATGCTGGCTTCCTCGTACAGCTTGACGCAAAGTGCACGGCATCAGGCATTTGTTCACATGACCTCCACCACCATTACCAACGTAAGCTCACGCGCGGCAAAATCATCAGGCTGTACTAATTGCAATAGGAACGTGCTAGAGATTGCCTACACAGATCAAACACAAAGTTTGGTCACTGGGAAAATGCATCGCACACACTTGAGCATGATTGTGATGACACCATCCCTGCAGCATGCCAAGCAGCCCCGCCCATTGCATGGCCCTTATTGATCGACTTCATGCCTGGTGTGTGGCCTCGGAGGCCATTCGGGGATGGGTCGGTGCGTGATGACCGTTACTGAACTTGCAAGACCGGCTGCTGCTTATGACAGCATGCGAGGCCGCTAAGCCTAATTCGCTCAGAAATAATTGTGTGGCGTGTTGGTGTGTTGTGACGCACAGACGAATGTCGCCCACCCAGGATCTGAATCCTGCACCAAGCAAAGGCATGCAGTCAACGGGCAGTATTGAGGTGGCTTTCCTGGATGTTGAAGGTGAGCAGATGGGCTCCAATCCTTGTGACAATTATGCAGTTGTCCAGCAGTGAAACTATAAGACTGTCGCTGTTTATCCATACGCCTGTACTATACGCCCGTATAATACAGTGTTGTACTAGTATGCTCAGGGCGGCCTGCATACCATACCTTGTTTCTGCTTGGGCTGACGCATACTATACAAAGGAGATGTTATACTAGGACATCAACATCCCTAAGTGGGAGGCTGGTTCACATATCCCGTACATCTTGCATGTGCACTGTCTGTTTCCCGTTGGAGGGGTTGGGGGGTGAAACAGTCAAACATAAACAGTTGAACGGCAGTCTAGGCCGTCATGAATGAGCTGTGGCCTGTGGGAGTATCTGTATGTGCATAGCATAGCATGCACCACGGCCGTGTTGCTATACCCTACTAGCCCCATCAGTCACCAACCATACGTGGCCAATCACCACTACAAGGACCTACACTACACCACAACACCCACCAGGTGTTTGATGGTCTTCACACTTCTGCGATCAACCCCACTACACAACTCATCAACTTGCATCATGCAAGAAGCTGTGTTGTTACCAATATGTGTGGTGCAAGTAGGGGGGCGTCAACGTGGCGCCGACAGCGCCCAAAGCGACGGCGGACAGCGACACACACAGAGCGCCCACAAGTTGCCAGTCCCGGCTCACAGTGCAGACCGTGCAGCAATGGAAAGCCCATTTGCCGCCATACAAGCAACCCCGGCGACGCAAGCACCGGTCAAGAAAGGGCTGCAGTCCCTCGCTTCTGTCGGGTCCCTCCTTAACCGCCCGTTTTCCAAGACCCAGTCGGTGGCGTTGAGCACCACCTCGGCAACCTCAGCCACATCGGCGAAAAGCAATGCGGAGAGCTTGATCTCCCTCCAATTTGGATTCAGCAGAGCAAGCAGGGCCGTGGCATACCCGCAATTTGCTGCCGGCAGCAAAATTGACCAAGCTCCTCAGGCGGAGTACCAGAGCGGGCAAGCTCAGGGAGGCATGGCGATGCTGGCAGGGGTGCGTGAGACACATGCATCAGTTTTGTTCCATGTACTTTGTCGTAGGCAGAGCAGCCACGCAACTGTGACTCGATCATTGTTGAAGGCACCGCCAAGCGGCTCTCCTTAAACGTTTCCCTTGCCTGCTGCACATGCAACTGCGCACCTTTGCTTGCCTTGTGTGTGTGACAATAGCTGTATCGACCATGCTGACACTGTGCGCTGTCATCCACACACACACACCTGGCTTGTTGGGTGGTGTGTTGTACAGGGTCTTGCTCCAATTCCAATCCTGGGCCCATGCCTGACGTTGGCGGCTTCTATTGTGGATAGCGCCGATCGTGTGATTGCCAATCACGCCCGGTGCAACCGCATCACCACGCGCGTGAACACATTGGTGCCTCACCTGGTCAAGTTGCAAGAGCTGGTCAATTCGTAAGCTGACGATCCTGCTAACCATGGCTGTAACAATAGGGGAGGGAGCAAGGGCAAGGGCACTTGCTAGGGAAAGGAGACAAGGGAGGGATGATGTGGGGTTAGACAGGCGCGCCCCCCCTCTTCCCCCGCCGCAGCCTGGGCCCCAGCCCAGGGGTAAGGGTACCTAGCGCCGCTAGGGCCAGTAGTTTCAAGCCTGGTTGTGGACAAACAGGCTGCAAATATCACTTCACAGTTCTTGATGCACGTGCGGGGCTGACATGCTAGATATGCATCGCCATGCTGGTTATGCTGGTCTCATCTTGTGTGTGATACTGGCTTAGCTGGCTGGCCGTGTGCGGGCCATCAGCCTTGCGATTGATGCCCGTCACAGCTATGGTAACATTGCTCTGGATGCCAATCTGCCATTTGATCGACTGCAGGGATCCGAGTGCAAGCGCCAACTATGCGTCGTTAGTTGAGCAGGTA
Organism: Chlamydomonas asymmetrica; assembly: GCA_001662385.1. Taxonomy (NCBI): domain Eukaryota; kingdom Viridiplantae; phylum Chlorophyta; class Chlorophyceae; order Chlamydomonadales; family Chlamydomonadaceae; genus Chlamydomonas; species Chlamydomonas asymmetrica. The sequence goes on along the minus strand of BDDA01000932.1, from coordinate 21,845 downwards.
ATGTGATGCAAGGCTGATATGTCCACACAAGAGGTCGTGCCGCACACTTGGCTGATTCAGCAGCGTGCACACACGTGGATTTGACTCATGGCACTCACCCACAACCTGGACGTGATAACCACCCATCGGCTTGCATGCGCTGCCTACTACGGACAATCAGGTGCACAGCTTGCTGAGAGATTGCCTCTTTGTAGTCAATAAGTGGATCGCCAAGCCAGGACGCTCCATTAAGGTAATCTACAGGCTTGCATAAATGGTACTGTGGGGTCATGGTCTAGATCAACTGAACAAATCTGTTCACCAGGCGTGGGCTGCTGTGTAATGTCGATCACCTGGTTCACACATCCTGCAGCATCCTGCAGAATGCATGCCCACATGCTGTCAGAGACTGCATCATGTGCTCATAGGCTTTACACCTGGTGGCCTCGCTTGCAGCCCGCGATCCCTGGGTGGGGTCGTGCGACGCTCCCAAGTGATGGCTAATTATGGCCCGTGTCCAGGTATACAAACAGGTTGAAACCGGGCATGATACATTCAAGAGCAAAATGGGTCGCTGGGATAGGAGTGGTAGGATCAGCTGCAGTCCGGATGTCGCAAATCCTACGCTGCCTGCTTGCGCGTGCAAGAGCGCAATAATGGACGCCGAAATATACGTGCGGCAAGTCCCGTTGGCGGCACACCAGCGCCAAAAACGTAGTGCAAACACTAATGTTCACGTCTTCTTGGCCTGTGGTGTGCCTGTCTGCATGCAGGAGCTGATGTCTCTGGTCCTCACCAGTGCGCAGTACCAGGGTGATTTTCAAGACATAAATGTGAGGCTCACAGACCTGATGGTGGACCTCACAGCCCTGCTCTCGCTCAACCGCCATACCTCACAGCAGGTAAACCTGGAGGAGGGAGCGCTGGGCTAGGCGGGTGCAGGCGTAGAGCCATGGGCTAGGTGGGCGTATGCGTAGAGCCATGCCTCCCACACTTTTCAAGCAGCACGCACGCACGCACGCACGCACGCACGCACGCACGCACGCACGCACGCACGCACGCACACACGCACGCACGCACGCACGCACGCACGCACGCACGCACGCACGCACGCACGCACGCACGCACGCACGCACGCACGCACGCACGCACGCACGCACGCACGCACGCATGCACGCATGTTGTGTGCAGTGGTGTTTGCCATGGCGGTAACAGAGACTTCACACACTGTATACACACGCATGCACGCATGCACGCACGCATGCCGTGTGTGCAGTGGCGTTTGCCATGGCGGTAACAGAGACTTCACACACTGTATACAGCTGCTGTACGTGAACCCGCATTATAGGGATTTCTGAAGATGCCATGATTGAGTACTATCAGACTGTGCACTGATGTATGCTGTGACGTATGGTGTGCTGCCTTCCACAGTTGCCAACATTAAGGGAGACCCTGGAACCAGGAGATGCTACAGACTTGCCTCGGCCAGCAAACATCACCACAGAACGCACCAACGCAGACATTGGGCCCATGGCAAACACCACAGAGATCGATGCAGCTTCTGCTATCCCTGAAACCGCTACGCCTCAGTTGCTGACCCCGACTGGCTCTAAAGGAGCATCATGGCACGTCAGCAGGCAGGCGTCGACCGCAGAAAGGGCGGCTCTGAAGGTGGAGGCGGAGGAGGATATGAAGCAAGACTTACAGGTGCGGCATCAAGCGTGCGGGTGACTTACGTACACCCGGGATTTCAGCGAATGGAGCCCACGAGCCACTGTGCAGCACGCAAACTGTAATGCGCACCACAATAGTTGCTTGCGGCCGTGGGCCTAACAAACAGAGTTCAAGTCCCACGCGCTGCATGCAGGGAGTGAGCATGTTGTGTGGATGGTGCTGAAGCTCCTTCCGTAACTGGCGGTGTTGCCATGCGTGCAGGATCTGGCCCTGGAGCTGGGCGCAGTGGAGGATCAGCTGGGGGCGGATGAGCGCAAGCAGTTGGCTGATGCGTACACGGCGGCGGGCCTTGACTTGCCGAGCATGTTGCGCCAGGCCAAGCGGGAAGTGCGCAAGGTCAGTCTGGCGCGCATGGTCGGTATTGTGCTGATGGAAAGCACAACAACCTAGATAGCTATTTGGGTCACATAACTATAAACTATTTGGTTGCACTGCCGTACGAGTTGAGATTACACACATGGTTCACCCTCACCCTGAGGGACACACCCACATGGCCCAGCTAGCCCATCTGACATGCGTTCAAGCCTATACAACAGCACTATGATGCATGCCATACATGTATGTTAGTGCCACGCACTATCCAGGTAATCAGGTGGTGGTAGCGGCGAAGGAGTTTGGCTGGCTAGGCTGGCATGACCCCGAAAGCGCGGGCCTATGGCCCATGGCCCGTGTTAGCGTCGCGCATTGTGCATGTGTGTCTGAAAACGATGTCTTCCCCAACCACATCAAGTGCATGGATGCTTTCCTGACATTACAGGGCAAGGTGCAAGACCTCGCAATCCCCTGGAGTAAGCTGGCTCTCAACACGGACATGGTGCTTGGCATTGGCGGCTACGGGCGCGTGATCAAAGGCCTGTATGAGGTATGTGCCGGTACTTGCGTGGACGATGGCCCCACACACTTTGGCCACATCCGATACTGAATGACAGGCGGAACTGGCGCTCAACGGAGACCCAATTGTGGCAAAGAGCTACAAAGTACGAGCGCCCACCTCGCAAATTGCTCAGTTCCAGGCACCAGCGGCACCACTGGCACCTACACACTGTGTGTGCAGACATTGGGTGACAGGAGAAGCAGGTTTCAGTGCAGTACCACTATTTGGATAAGTACATTTAATGTCTGTCTGCTGCACCAGCTGCGACTCACCACTGACAAACGTCTTTGCACAACCCTAGCCTCAACCCCTTTCCCCGCACATGCGTGTTTCTCCACTGGTTTGACCAGCCTCCCACAACACCCAGCGCACCACACTTACTGATCAATTGACCTACGCGCAAAAAGCTTCAGTGCGTATTGCAGAGCGGCAGCCACACTGTGTACCTAGCGTAGTGTCTGAGCTGCACCAACTTCCGTGTGCACTTCCCATGCACAACAGCTCGCCCCGTTGGCATGCATGGATAACCTGGTAACCTACATCTCTTGCCATGGATGCAACGGATGCACGTGCAGGGTAACGATGTGGCGGTCAAATTGCTGGAGAACAGCTTGCCAACAGAGCGGCTGCGGCGGGACATTGAGCACGAGGCGTCTATCGCATGCAGCCTGCGCCATCCGAACGTGGCAGTCTTCTACGGCTTCTGTGCAATGGCGTCCTACAGCTCAGCGGTTCCATACATGACCAAGGATGACCCTGCGCCATACGCGCTGGTCATGAAGTACTACGTTGGGTAAGTGTAGCATCCGGGTGCTAGCAGTGCATCTGTCAATAGGTGCTAGTCAGGCACTTCAGCGTTTACGTCCCCATGCATTGCATGACCGTGCCTGATGCACACCCTGGTCAATGGTGGCATTGAACGCACAGCACCAGATCACACGTCTCCATGTATGGGAAAAGCCTGCAAGGGCTGAATGGTTGCATTCAACTCATGCCGGGAGTCGGGTGGGCCTCACACGCGGTGGGAGCAATTGAGACACACTTTGTGGACAGCTGTGGCGGCATGATCTGTCGTGCCTGCGGCACGTGTCCATATGCAATCTTGCTCATAATGACGCCCAGGTCCAAAAATACAGGCTGTGCAATGGATTGCATGCTTGGTGCGCAGAGGCACGCTGCATCAGGCGCTGCACAGCACGCTGGTGGTGCGCTCGCTTCAGTGGCAGCAGCGGCTGGCGCTGGCGACCCAGATTGCAGCGGGCATGGAGTACCTCCACACAAGGCCAAGCGAGCCCATCGTGCACGGAGGTGAGTGAAGGCGAATCTGACATCCGGCGTGAACCACGCACCACGCATAACGATCCACACGGTGGCTGACACTTACTTTGGCGTGCAACTAGCTTTAAAATGCCACCAACGCGTCAATTGCCAGACTGATTTGGTGACTATCCAATGCATATTCAAGCTCTTGCATGCGTTTGCTTTCCTTGCCTTCCCGATATGAAACGCAGACCTTAAGAGCAGCAACATTCTGTTGGACGAGCAAGGCAAAGCAATCATAACAGGTAAATTCATGTTGCCTGGCAGAATTAATCTGTTAGTACCATGACTCTGGGCAGTGATCGCAGGCTGGTGCCCTTGGACAGCAGACCAGATATTTCAGACACACACACACCCTAATGCATGTGCTACTTTTCCCCACGTACTCCTGGTCACTGTCGGTCAATAACGAGGGAGGCAACATACAGGCATGCACCCTGCACACCAACCACCGCCTTTCACACTGAACCTGGTGTTGGAGGAGGGACAGGGACACGCTATGAGCAACACAACCCCCTGCCCAGAGTGATGTTATCCCCGGCCACAACAGATCCTTCCTGGATCCACCGGCACCTCGGCAGCATCCACACTGACGGAAACCTCCCCAGTCTGCAAGCATGTGCAGCTGCATTCACACATTTGCCTACCGCTGGCTATCGTTTGATGCTGTTTTTGCAGACTTCGGCCTGTCCCGCATCCAAAGCCTCACGCGCACCATCCCTACCTCAGACGCCGGCACCAGCAGCAACGCTAGCAGCGGCCGTTCCGGCATGTCCATCGGCTACACCGCACCAGAGCTGCTGGCCTGCCCCACCTCCATGCGCACTCTGGCATCAGATGTGTACGCGTATGCGCTGATCCTCTACGAGCTGGCGACCCTGCAGGTGCCTTACATCGGGGACCCGGTGGTGATTATGGCTCAGGTGCTGGCGGGACTGAGGCCTCCACCGCCGCTGGCTTTTGCACCAGAGTGGTACTGCAGCCTCATGGCTCGTTGCTGGTCTCAGGACCCGTCACTGAGGCCCAGCTTTGCAGACATCACCCGGGAGCTACAGCAGCAGCAGATGCAGCAGCAGATCATTTCGACATCTGCGCGGTTGCTGGACTGACACAAGCATGATGTGACGCACGCTTGAGCGACTCCCGGCAGATAGGGTAGTGTGATCTTAAAGTGTGTCCCTCCAGTCATTAACAAGCTCCCCAGCAGTAATACAATCAGGGCATGGGTTCCGAACCACCGGACTGTGCAGAGTTATGAGGGGCCATGCATCGCCATGCTTGGCTGTGATCCTCCTTGGCCGCCTGCTGTTGCGTATTAAGTTGGCCTTCTTGGCTTCATGCTCTGTTGCTCGGTCCCGTCCCCTGTCCTGTTTCACATGCTTCGGCAGCGGTTGTATATATGTACCAAGCCTGTATGTACCGCTCCAGTCATGATGATTGCATGACAAACGGTTGAGCCTCACACGTCCATGATATCACGGACTCGCTCCCGCTTGCCTCCCGCCACTAGCCCCCTCCCTCACCAATAATAGGCAGCGGTGCATGCACGTACAGCACCCCAGCGGGCCGTCGTGTGCATGTGAGCGTGATTTCCATACGTTCAGATGGACTACCCATCACCGTCCATGCATGTCGCTCGCACGTATCGTTCAGCCCTCGGAATAATGCTCATGTATATCGCCGCGTAATAATTGGCAGCACAGGCCTCATTCAGCTCAATGCCTTCAGTTGTTGCTCCAGTGCAACCCTTGCCTGGAATAGACGTGCTTTTGTGTTTGGTGTGTGTTTGCTAAGGATGAAGCACAAGTGGACATACACCGGCTCTGCGGCTTCAAACCAACGTAATGGTTTGAGCTAGTGATCGGCTATGTGCCTCCCAGCATAGCGCTCCATGAGGAGCATACCTGCAGCCTCCTACATGCCGCATGCATGTTTGTGAACCGCTACAGGTACATCAGCCTGAACAAGGGACAACACTTTCCCTATCATGCAAAACACAGCATACCGCTGGCTAGGAGGTGCAGCAGATACAGGCTTCAACCAGAGCGTGGTATCATGCTTACCTTGCACAGCAGCTCACCCCACCTGTGCATTCTTTACCTGGACACCCTGCAGTAATGCGTGCACATGTACAACATGGGCACCCTGCACAGCTAGCAAGGCCCATGTATGGCCGGGAAGGGCTCACCGTCACACGCTTCAAGGGAGATTCCATGAACAAGCCAGGCGTCTTCCAAGGCTTGCACACTGCGGCGCAACATGCCCTGCGGGCCCTGCTGTGCATGTACAGCTCACTGTTCCAGGGGGAGTCTCGGCCAGCTGGGAAAATTCACCAGTGGCAGCACGCCCGCTGTGCAGTTCACATAGCAGTCTGATGTATGAGTGATACGGACAGGAAGACAGCACGGCGCGCGTGATTTCCATGCGCGCTGGCAGGACCAAGGTGCGTGTCGCATAGCCGTGTAGCCATCATGCGCATCGTGGCATGCCCAACGCCGGCCCTCACGCACGCATCCCCACCCCTGCGCACCCTGCTGTCTGCCCTGCGGGCCACGGCGCTGACTGGAAGCTGCTGCCGGCGCTGGTGGCCAACACGTCCAACCTGCTGCGCGAGGAGGCGCTGACGCTGCTGCGCTGCACCGTGGGCGGGAGCGAGGCTATCCTCAAGGCGGTCTACGCCTACTGGCGCGCGTGCCGCGAGCGCTAGGGCAAGCTCCTGCTGCTCGTTCTGGGCCATGGCCAGCAACAAGCTTTACTCCCTAGGTTGTATGGCTGGATGCATCACGATGGCAGCACAGTAGTCCAAAGGCGGTTCGATGGTTCTGTTGGGACCGCCACTTCTGCTGACTGGAGTCGGGCGGGACCCCTTTCGGCCCCTAATGGCCCCAACGAAGCATCTGAGGTCAGGTGGCCTGAAATGCTTTTAATGCACCCACAAGGTCGTGGGCCACCGCTCCTGGTACTCCTGGTGAACAGAGCACGCACCGGCCTTGCTGCGTGAATGTCCACAAACGCGCGCCAATGTCTACAATTGCGTGCGAACGCCCACACGCGTGCTGCACTCGACGCCCGCCTGCTCCGGCTCCTCCCCTTGTTGCGCTGCTGGGCGGCCCCGGACAGTAGTGCTGCTGCTGCACCTTTGCCTGGCCCCCTCCCGCTACGCCGTTGGCCCTGGCCCGTAGCTGGCCCCAGAGGGTAGTGGATCTGAATTTCGGCTGCCAAGGAGCCTCCCTGAATCTGCGGATCCAGATCTGAATTTAGGGTTGTTAGCTCCAAGATCGGCAGGTTGAGACTTGAAGATCGACCGCTGCACAGATTGGGAAGATGGACGATCGGGGATCGGGCTTGGCGAGCGAAAGATCGAACTGATTGTGAGCGATCGACCACTGAAGAGCGCCGTATGTGATACGGTTCCGTCTGATACGGTTCCGT
>BDDA01000931.1:13421-26859 GCA_001662385.1 Chlamydomonas asymmetrica | reverse complement strand
GTCCACAGTATCCGCGCTCCACCAGCCCCCACCCCCACCTCAGCGCCCACCACCCGTATCACCCACCTCCGATGCGCCTTGCCTTGCGGTCATCGCACAACGATTCATGACGAAACACTCAGCGGGAGTGTTTCTCTGTTACATAGCCTACCCAGTGGGTCTGGAGCCTGCAGATAGTGAAGTCTGTGTAGCTGAACAATTTGACTGTGCAGTGCACACTGTCATGGTAATGCTGCCCTCACTGCCACGTGCGCCCAACGCTCTCGCACGATGCGACATCCCTGCACGCGTCAGTCATAACTCGAAACATACATAAACGGCACGCAGGTGTTGCCGCAACACTGTTTGCGTGCTTTATTCTTGTAGCCTTGCGCCTGCATGCTTGCCAGCACATACACTCTGGCTGATGCTTTACAAGGGCATGCAGAACTGCAGCGCGGTAACTTGCCTTTGTGCATCCTTAGCCCCTTGCCGGCAGAAAGCATTGCGAGCAAGCGAACCCACAAAGTGATCCCCAACGCAAAGCGTAGACGGCAGGACGCAGTTGAAATGAGTGAAATGACGCAGTGTCGACCTCCACCACTGGCCCCCCTTGCTTGGGGTACCCTGCATCATGCACACGTACCACGTTGGCTACACAGCCCGTGAGGCTCGCATGGTTCCCTGATCCACATTTAATGCAGTGAATACGGATTGCACATATGGCATGCGTTTGTCCCAGCAGGCTTTAAATGCAGTAGAACCATGTCCACAGTCTAACACTTTGAAGTAGGTACGCTGCAACTCTGTTGCATGTCCTTGCCACGTACCTTGCGAATGGTACACGTCATGCATGCATGCATGCACACTCGCAAGAAATCCTTCGGCAACTTCTCAAGGTGTGTCACGCTGTGTTCAGCACTGTGCTGTAGCATTCACAATCTTGCACTTGCTTTGATGATGCGCAGTCTGCAGGGGCTACGGAAAGGTTGCATGCGTGATGGTGCATGCAAGAAGATGAAGCGATTAACCACACTGCAGCGGTCGTGGCAATTGCACATACACACACTAAACGCCAGTTCAAGGTGTACCGGCGTGCTTGTTTCTTGGTGCTCGTCACTGCATAATTGCAATTGAGATTTTGCCAGTACGATACATCAAATCGCGTAGGGCAAACAAGCGCTGCCCACAGCAAATGCATTGTAGCTTGCTGGCTCTTGCGTTGCAGCACAGCACTGGTAGAGTCCTTTGCAGCAGGGTTCAAAAGCACAAAACTCGCGGAGACAGATCGCTGTAGAGAAGTTAATATCAGGAGCACGGCCCATGGCACCGCATTGCAATCACCAGGATGCCAATGCACGTGCCGCGATGTATGGCACTCCGTGATGTATGGCGCAACCAACATGGTGTCGGTGGCACACCACCTGATGCTGGCAGCAAACATTTTTTGCAAAGCCAAGCATACCGGTACATCCCAGGTTACAGCCGGAGCGACGTGCAATCAGGCAGTGGGCTTGCGGGGCGGCATGCTTGTTCGATTCACCCTGCTGCAGCCTATCGTCTGTGGCCTGCTGCCGCTGCAGCCGTGGGCCGCGCCAGCCGTACCTCCAGTTGCGCCAGCTCCTCCATGATGCGCGATTCCAACACGTCCACCTGGCCCACCGCAGCCATGGCGGCACGCGATAACGCGGACGATGACGGCGCCGCAGGGTAAGGCTTGCTGCCGGGATGCCTGCTGGGCTTCAGCCCCGCCGCTCCGGAACCATCACCGGGCACCCCACCAGGCGGCCTGCTGCGCATCAAGTGGACGCCGTTGCTGTTGGTGGTTAGGGTGTTGTAATGCGGCGGGGCGGCTGCGCCGGCGGCCTGCCGGGCGGCTGCAGCCGGCGCTGCGGTAAGTGTGGCGGTGATGTGGTGGCCCGCTGCCGCACCAGGGGGGAGCGGTGCAGGCCGCCACGCGTGACCAGGCATCGAGCCGTCGCGCGCAAGCTGCTGCAGCAGGCTCCCGCCGTTGCGGACGGCCATGGCGCTGGCACCTGATCCTGCTGCTGGAGCTGCTGCACGATGTGTCCGAGGGGCAGAGGAGCTTCTGGCAGATGCGCGCTGTGCTGCCGCCGCCGCATGTGCAGGCGGTGAGGCGGCACGCTGAGCAGCAGCGCCCACACGGCTCCCGCTGAGCCCTGAGCCTGCTGGCGCCGTGTCCCGAGCGCGCCCTGCAGAAGGGCTGCGGGCGCCGACCCTGCTGCGCTGATTCGGATGGGGATGGTTGTCCTGCACACGAGCACGCGCGTCCCTGCTGCCAGCGCCGTGGTACACGGTGCCATTCGCATAATCGCTACCAGCAATGGCGCCTCCGCCGGGCCCCTCTGGCCAGGCTGACACATCCCCGACGCCACCGCTCGCATGACGCAGACGTGAAGATGCGTTGGGCATCGTTTGCATCACCGCTTGCCTGCGAGCCCCAGCGCCAGCGTCCACACCGGCACCTGCGGTGCCGTCTCGGCTGCTGCGTGATGGCCGGATCGAGGCGCTTGCCGTCGGTGCAGCGTGAGGATGTTGGCGTGCAGGCGCCACCGGCTGTCGCGGCGGGGGCAGGTGCGAGATGGATCTGCTCGAGGTGGTGCGGCTGGTGGCGGCAGTGGCCAGCCGGCTGGCGCTGTCCTGGCGTGACAGTGATAGCGACGGCCGCTCGCCGCCTCTGCCCTGTTGCTGCCCGTTGCCGAGCCTGCTGGCCTCGGCGCCAATGGCGCGCTTACCGGTGTTGTCCAAGCCGCTGCCGTTGCTAGCGCCACCGCCGCCATAGATTTGTTCGCCGATGCGCTCGAGATGGGCCCGCATGGCCCTCAGCTGCGCCGTCAACTCGTCATCGCCATCACCGCCACCGTCATCGCCGCCACCGTTGTCGTCGTCAGCATCGCCGCGGTCGCCATTGTCATCATCACTGGCGCTGGCGCTGTTGCGGCTGCTGCCCACGCGGACGCGCTTGCTGTCAGTCAGGCCCCAGCCGCCGCCGCCACCGCTGCCGGCATGGCGCGCGCTGCGCTGCCACGGCTGCCCGGTGCTCAGGGCTGCGGCGCTGCCGGCAGCCTGCGTGTAGTGCTGTGAGCGCTCGTGATAGTCGTGGCTCAGCTCATCCTCGTCCACCAACTGCCCACCTTGCTCACCCTCCGCCCCCGCTGCCTCAGAATCAGCATCATCATCATCATTATCGTCATGACTGTCGCCGTGCGTCATACCACCACGTGACCTGCTGCGGTCAACCTGCCAGGGCTGCGGCTGCTGAGGTTGCTGCAGGCGGCGCAGGCGGCGCTTGCCCGCTGACTCCAGCGCCAGCGTTGCATCGCTTTGCTCCTCCTCGCTGAGCGCTCCGCCACCACCGCTGCCGCCACCATAGCCGCCAGCGTCGTCATCATCATCATCAGCTGATTCAGCCTCGTCATCGCCGCCAGCAACAACGCCGCCATTGCTGCGCCACCCGTTGCCGTGCGGCGGAGCCTGATGCCGCTGCTGCTCGCGGTGATGCTGCGACCGTTGATGATGAGCCAACCCGGAGCTCCAAAATGCGTCAGCAGCAGCAGCCCCTGCCGCCTTGCTGGTGCTGCTGGGGGCTGCCGTGCTGACGCTGGCCTCAGTGCCCGCGCTGCTGCCGGTGCGCCTGCTGCCCTCGTGCGAACGCACATTGTCACCGTGTTGGTCAGCACGCACCCGCGGCTGCGACTGTGGTTGCGGCACGCTGCTCGCCGAGCGCTGCTCTGGCGGCGGCGATAGCGAGCGCTGCAATGGCTGCGTGCCGCTGGTTGGTCGCTCCGGCGGCACCGTCGTCGTCACAGCTGCGCCCGGCGGCAGCAGCGGGGGTTGGTGACGTGCGGTAAGTGGCGCTGCAGGCGAGGTGACAGTGACCGTTGACAGCAGGTGCTCCATGTGCTGGATGAGGCCGTGCAGGTCGTCAAACACAGACTCGCTGACAGGCCTGCACAGCGCAGCGCATACCATCCGGCACAACACAAGGCAAGATGATATGCACGTCATCCAGACGACAGCGCCGCAGCGAGCCTGCTGTCTCAGAGGACAGCAGCAGGATTTGAATGTGTGGTCATAGGCCGGCACCACCACGCATTGTGCGAGTGTGCGTGTGCGTGCATGCGTGCGTCAGGTGGTGACAATTGGGGCCTAAGCACATCCGAATGCATGCATGCGTCGTGTGCATATTGCACAGTGCCAGGTTGGACGCACACCCATGCAGAGATTCATTGCTCTGATGAGGAGGCGTGGCTACAATCGTGCAGCTCGTGCACCAGAGCACAAGGGACTGCATGGGAAACTCACTGCTGTTGTTGCTGCTGTTGCTGTCCTGTAGGGACAGGGGTAGCTGAACCCGACGAGCGCCGGCTACCTGCAGCAAGCAGCTGCTTGGCGACGCCCGATTCCGCAGCGCCGCTCCCAGCAGCAACAGCAGCCCCAGCACCGCCAGCGCTTGACCCATGTGAGTCGCGCGTGGAGGATGCGTAACTGCTGCGTCGGCTGGCTGCAGCAGCCTGTGCTACGGGCAAAGCTGCACCTGCGCCTGCTGCTGGCCCGCGTGGCGCCTCCTGGCCTGATGGCGCTGCGCCGCCGGCCTGCCCGGAGGATGCCGCTGAGGCGGATGACGGGGAAGAGGACAGGGCGGGCGAGCGCGGTGGCGACGAGGATGGCGCCAGCGCCGCCCACCGCTGCAGGCAGCGAGCCAGCAGGCGCTTCTGCGGCACACGCACGGCGAACAGCACACGTACGCACGCGTACGCACGAGGCCCTGCCTATGCACAGGCAACATGACACGACATCAATGAGCGGCGAGGCAGGCACAATGCAGGAACACATGCAGACACCAATTCACATGTGTGGGGGAGTATGCGCCACTCGGCCAGTCAGCCAGCTGCCCCCTGGCACCATGCCGTCACCTCGCCTGACACACCGCCGGCCGCCGCATCCAGCAACTCATACCACCACACCTCAGGCAGCACCTCAGGAGCGGGAGCCAAACCGTCCGACCTCAGCGCGTTGCGCAAATGTGCAATGCCCTTACCTGTCGGGTTTGCAGTTGCTTCACCAGCATGAACTGCAGCAGCGCCTGCCGGGACGCATTGCCATCTCCAGCTTCCCCACCACTGCTGCTGTCATCGCCATCTTGCGGCATGCCACCGTCATCGGCGCTGTTTGCACCCTGTCCCGTGTTGGGAGCGACATGGTGGCGCCCGGCATGAGCGTTGGGAGGCACTGATGGCGCCGTGATTGCTGCCTGTGGCACCTCTGGCGGGGGCCGCAGCAGCAGGGACGCAGCAACCTGGTGGCTCAGCACACCACCACCCCCACCACCACCAGGGCCATCGGCGCCATCACGCATGCCAGCAGCATCTTGCATGGAGGCATCGATGTCGGCCTGAAAGCCTCCATGCAGGTGCAGGTGCATGACGCCGGTCATGTCATAGGGCACGCGTAGCGCGTCGACCGCATGCAGGTGTGGTGCCGCAAACGGCTGTGAGGCACCGGCAACCGGCGGCGGCGGGGCAAAGGCAGCAGCATACCAGCTGCCTCCGCTGCTCCCGTAGGGGGTGGGCATCACACCCGTACCGCCAGCTTGTACCGCAGCCGCAGCCAGCGGAGCCCCATACGCAACATCAGGCTGTGGCCCCATCCCCATCTCCATGTGGGCATGGCTGTGGGTGTGGCTGTACTGCAGGAGCTGTGGCGGCTGCTGCGGCTGGTACGGGAGGTATTGGTACTGCTGCTGCAGCGGGCCGGGCGCGTGCGCCACCCCGAGCGGAAGCTGTGTCAGAGCCTGGGCGCCAGGGGTGGAGTAGCTGCGAGCAGAGTCCGCTGCTGTGGTGCTAATCTGGGCCCCCATGCCTGATGCGGTTGGAGCCGTGGGGCCGGCGGCAGTCTGCTGCCCTGACCAGCCTGCAGCGGGACCTACTGCTGCTACCACGCTGACAGGGCGTTGCATGAGCGCTGCAGGGGGGATCGCCGCAGCGGCGTCCCCCAGGCCAGGCGGACCCCCCGCGACGCCCCCTGCTGCTACGGATGCTTCTGAATGTACGGTGGTCAGCCAGCCAGGCAGGCCCTGCCTCAGCGCGCTGTTCAGCATGGCAGCCTGCAGGCGCTGCACCGCGTCGCGGCTGCCCTGCAGCACCGCAAGCTCACGCTCGGCCTGCGCGCCAGCGCTGCCGCCGGGTGTGCCGTACCGGCCTTCACCTGCTGACAAGGGCGTACCTGCGCGGGCTGCCGCTGCTGACCCGCCGCGGGCGGCGGCGGGTGACGCAAGCGGAACCTGCAGTGTGCTGTATGAAATGGATGTGCGTGAAGAAGGAGATGGTGAGGAGGGTGATGGGGAGGACACGGAGGTGGTGAGGGTCTGCGCCTCTGCGCCACCGCTGCTGTTGCCGCTACGCCGTGCAGGGCTGGTGGCAGGCCATGCGCGTGCGCCCGCGGGTGTGTAGGGTGCGCGCGAGATGACGGGCATGCCAGTCCCTGCACTTCTGGCGCCGTTCCGCATTGGTGCAGCCATCGCGAGGGCATGCCACGGGCTTGTCCCAGGCATGGTGGTGGCCATAACGAGACCATCGTCCTCAGCGTGCATGCCCGGATGCTGCGGCTGCTGCTGCTGCGACATGGTTGCTGCTGTTGTGGCAGACGCTGCGTGTGGGCCCGTATTGTTGGGACGCCACACACCTGCGCAAGCGCAGCGCCAACTGACACATGTGGATGCAATGCAGTCGGTATGCAGCATGCTGCATGCAGCATGCACGATAATGTTCAGGTGTTGCAAACACAGAACCACCTGCCATAGCGGTGAGCATGAGACCTGCTACAACAAGGCTTTACCTTGAGTCACTCCTTGCGTACCTGCAGTTTGTTCAACCTGTGCCGACCAACCTGCTGCGGACGCGGGCCGGAAGGGGTGGGCGCTGAACTGAGTGAAAGTGCCAGCTGCAGCTGCTGTTGATCGTTGTGGTGGTTTCAAGGTGTCAGTGGCTGACGGTGGTGCGGGCAAGGGGTTCTGATATCGACGCCCTGCTGATGCGGAGCGACCAGCACTCGGCGGCATTGCGACGGCAAGGTCAAGTAGGGGGACTGCTGGCTGTGTCAACGTTGAGGTAGAGGAACCAGCAGCAGTGCCAGTGAGCAGCGTGCGGAAGCGCTCGAGAGCCGAGTATGTAGCGCTTGGCGCGCGCTGACGCCGCTCATGCTGCTGTGTTTGTGCGGAGTGCTGAACTTGCGTCCTCGGCTGGAGCTGCTGCAAGAAGCGGTCTCCGTCTGCCTTGGTTCCGGTGTGAATCTGCGTGGTCTCAACCTGCTGCGTGGTCTGCGGCTGGTCAAACATTAGAGCACGACCGCCAAGACCCGCAGAGTGCGCACGATGGTGGGGTCGAGGTAAGACCTCTTCCACAAATCGAAGTCGTGCGGGACTGCTTGGAGGACGGCTAGCCGCGGAGCGCTCGCCTTGCTGCACGGTCGTACTTAGCATCCGTCGTTCCCGTAAAGGCTTGATGGCTGCGAGCTGTTGCAGCATTCTATCCAGGTTACCATTCCTGTCAGGACGACCCTCTTGCGCGTTGGGTGGAGCTTTAACGCTGAACAGGGCGTTCAAGCCAGAGGTTGGCGCAACGTCCTGTTGACCAGCTGAAGCAAGCAGCGCAGTTTCCTGAAGCGAGCTCAGCAGTGCTTTGTCTTCAGGTGCCATGCTATCAGCATCATCCTGCTGTGCTTCCTCCTGGCGCCAGTCGTCCCGTGACATGCTGCGCAGAGCGGTCTGCAAGGTGTAAGGCGCATGAGACCGTACCACTTGCAGCAAGCTCTAACTGCTCACTCCAGCTGGCCTATGATAATTCCTGGATGTCTGTGCATTCATAAATGTCCGTCGCTGCGTTAATAGTGTCGGCGCCAAGCCACTGTTGATGGGCACAGCCATTTGAAATACACAGCAGTCATCAACGTTGGCATGTTCAATGGTGGCCAGTGTTTTACACCTCAAGTTAAACCACTTCGGGCAAACAAAAGAAGAACAAACAAGGGATATCTGAGGGATACCAAGGGGCCTGTTACACTTTTCACGGAATGCTGACCGTGACACCAATCCTGTTATCCTGGGCTGTATCAGCCATGACCCGTGCTGCATACATGCAGCATGCCCATGTGAGGCCTACTCCTCTCCATGTACGGTGCAAGTAGTGTGACTACCCTGCGGTGGAGTGCCCTGCTGCATGTTGCTTGTGGCAGGTAGGCATTCGTTGCTTGCGTTGCGTTCCACAATATTACTGCCTGTGAATCTTAGCATGTGCGCATGTGCGTGTAAGCGTTCGGTCCCACTGCTGATGCCACTTGACACATGGCAGTGCCATTACGCTGGTGAGCAGCTGCAAAACTCCTTACAAACAACCGCATGTCAGCATGGCGCCATCGCATAGAAGTGCTCAGTCGTCTTTGTCATTGCCGCATGCTTGAACTGCTCGTCCGCTGCGCTGGCTGACGGAACTGTGTGCTGCTTGCACCCGCACCACCACATTGCTAATGAGAAGTGTTGACTTTACTTGCCTTTCCTGGAAAAGTCATGATTTATCCTTTGCATGTCGCAATAAGAGGCTCACGCCAGCATAAGCACAGTCATGCATTCGTGCTGAGCAGCTATTACTGCCTTGGTGGTCTGCCAGTACTCAGTCGCCTTCATCAGTTGCGCTGCATGCAATGCCTGCGCAGGATCGGCGATCGGCCACGCATGCATGAGGTACAGGCGTTCCCTCGGCCTGTTGCATCACGGCACATGGGGTTATGCAGGCGTTGCCAGAGCTGGGTGTCATGGTGTGATGGTGGGGCAGCTCCCGCCCCTTTGCGGATGCCATGATGTGGACAACTGCGTTTCTGGGCTGCATGCTGAGCTGCAGCCTCCCTGGCTCTGAACTCTGCAGTTGATGCGATTGACTTTAGAACACTTGAATAAGCAGGCCATTCATGGATGGCTGCGATTGTCTTAGTGGATGGGGGAAATGTTGATTTGTGAGTGTGTGTGTGAGTTGGGCCCAGGTGTACATGCATGCGTAGCTTGAGGTGTCAGAAAGAACGGCCCAAGGGGCATTAGCGTGATTCCCATGGGGTGCAGTTGAGCTGTGTTGCTAGCAGGCCCTCCCGCGAATGCTGACATGCCTGAGGGTCATCGCACAATGTGAACGCGGTGGATCAATGACGCACAGATGCAGCAAGTGATGGCATGCCAGCAGATTCGCAGCACCGGCGTAACGTTGGTGGTAAGCGCATGGCGTTCTGACCAACACGCGCCACTTGCATACCGGCACAGGTGTATGGCATTCTGCATCCAGCACGCAAGGCCAATCAAGGTTGAGCAGCCAGTGCATCATCTGCAGACAACCTCGGGTGTCAAGCACATGCAGCGCTGCGCCTATTCCCTCACACATGCATGTCCAGACATCAGCGGCCCGTGGCGCACGTTCAACCGATGCCGATGTATCTGTGCGCTCTACGGTGTTGTGGCTCTGGTTGGTGCGCACGTGTGTGTGAGAGAGAGGGAGCATGCTGAGAGATACGAGGCTGTGAGGTGCAGGCTCGACCCATGAAACGGGAGTGTGCAACGCAGGCAGGCCAGCGACGCAGCACAGCAGTGAGTGGCAAGGAGAAACAAAACAGTGGACGCCCGCAAGAAAACACCCTCCCGGGGGTGAGGCAGGCTCCAGTTTCACGCAGAACAAGGTCCAGCGCAATCCACGCTATGTGGGCTTTTGTTTGTTGGGGCACTGCTTTAGTTGGCATGTTTCAGCGTCATACACGCCCCCGCACTCCTCGCACAGGCCAAGCTGCCGCCTCTGATTCTTAGCAACGTAGATATCCACTTGCTTTGCACTGACCACGAATGCCAGCATTACACCCTGCGCAGCAAGGCCCGAGGTTGTAGTCAGTACACGCCCAGGCGACACAATCGACGTTGACAACCCCACCTGACCAGACAAGCGACCCAGCACTCACACAGCGTATTGAGTTTGCACCTACCCCAAACGCTAGTCCCGCTATTTGATCCAGTGTCCAGGCAGGCATCAGGTCCATAGACCCCGCCCTGGTCTCCACGAGACGCCGGCCGAGATGCTGACCGGGCGATGCGGTCCATCCGCTGCTGCTGGGTCCATAATGTACAGCTGGTCGCCTACCCAAAACGCAAATGAAAACAACAGTTGTATGGCCAGCCAGAATAGGCTACGTCCTGTGCAAGTGACCGTCCAGGGCCCGAACTAAGGCCAAACAAACGCACCTGGTCCGAACCGCGTCCGCAACCAGCCGTCCGGTGCTGCTCCCTACTGCGCCAGCTCGTTCAACCCTGCCGCAGTTTGCTAACCTGTGTTGCAGCCACATATCTTTTGTATGCCTATGTCACTATGTGAGAGGTGAGTCCAATCAACGTTTCTACACGTCAGCCGCTTTCCGCTTTGCACACTTTCCCAGGAACAACAGAGCTTTAACAATATATAGTACAGATAAGTAGGCCCCAGGTGCGATTGCTATGTGTCCATTGACTGCATGCTATAGAGCGGCGGCGTTCCGAATCCACCTCGTCAGCCACATCAATGCCTCCACATGCTGTCAGCATTGCCCCTGGCCCAGTGCAAGCACTGCGAATGGGCAAGAGCAGATGCTCGCCCATGCGTCCTTGGCTACACGCTCTTGCGGCGGTTCTCTGCTGCCACCGTGTAACGCCTGACCAACGCGCTAGCGCTAGTCGTAGGCCGCGATTCACACCTATGAAGGCGTGTGGCGCCAGCAGCTCAGTGCATGGGAAGGTGCGAAGGGCTGCGTCCCGAGCGATGTCTGCCTGTCTGCATGCCCGGGCTGGTGACAGTGGATGCTTGCTTTCAAAATCCCGTTTCATGGGTGGGCAAACAGTGCAGCAAACAGTGGGTGCATCTGCATCGTATATGCGCCGAAGACTGCAAGCAATTTGATGTTCCTGGTGTTCTGCGGCAAATGTGGTCGTTCAGCCTATCAGTACCTCCTGTGCATCACACGCTGTATGCGTCTCTGTGACCTGCCTGGTTGACCTGCCTGGTGCCAGCGCCAGTGACAGACTGACAGTGACAGTGACGGTGGCAGCCAGCGAGTAGCCAGCTGGCACACCATGCATGCGGTTCGGTATTTGGCCATGCATGCATGCGCATGCATGGCACGCACGCAGAGAAACACCGCCCTCTACATTACACTGGTCATCAAGGTGGAGGATTGGCCACAGAATTATCTATCATGCATGTGCAATGGCGCATGCAGCTGTGCGCAACTATCGGGGTGCTTGTGTGTGAAGGAATGAGAGAGTGTAAGTGTGAGTGTATGGGCTGCGCTAGGAGGGGTGTGCGGGGCATGCGGGTTCTCATAAAATACCGGCAGGCAGCCCGTACCGGCAATGCAAGGTGTACATATACATTTACCACATGTGGGTGCTTGTGTGTCAACGGGGCACCTGTGGGGCCATACAGTGTGATTCCCGTGGGGCCGTACAGTGTGCGTGTGTGCGTGGCGCACACTAAGGCATTTGCCGGCAGAGCGGCCAGCGCCCTCACCCTCCAGGTTCAACAAAAATCACAAGCGCTTTCGGCTTGTACAACATAGGGTGACTACTTGGCTGCCTTATCATGGGCTTGACAGCCTAAATTGCAGGTGCACATTCGGTGCACAAGAAGAATCAAGTGAAGGGAAAGTGGCATGAAGCAGCAGTCTAAGCAGCAGCATCTGCCAGTCACACACCCACGCTCAACGCAAGGGCGTGTCACCCATCAGTGCAGTCAGTACGATACCAGGGTGTGTGTGCACACCACATCAACAGAGGTGAGTGGAGCAGTCAGTGGCTGCACTTGTCCATGATTCAGCAGCACAGCAGCTGTCAGTCAGTCAGTCAGTCACCAATCAATGCACACCGAAAAATGTCGTACCGGTCATCTTCAAGACGGGTCCGACCCTTTGTGCGCCAGCGCACACGAAAAGGGGAATTGAATGCATGGCGCTGCCAGGCAGCACCTTGTTAATACAGGGACCAGCCAGCACCCTCCAGTACAGAGACTACGGAGGTTTAGCCATCCAGCCATCACCGGGACCACCACTGTAGTTCGTTTATGAGAGGGGAAGCGTACAGGCGGGCGCCCCCGCCAAACCACCACCAAGCCACCACCACTGACACCCACTACTTGAGGTAGTGGATTGCGCTGCCAGGCAGCACCTTCTAACCTTTGCACACCAAGGCTACACCACCAAGCCACCACCAGGACCACCACTACTTGAGGTAGTGGCAGTCGTAGGTGGTGGACCAGTGCTTGTCCACCGCAATGCGTCGTGCGGGCCCCTGCTCCGACGCCGCCATGCCTCCCTCCGTGAAGCCCAGCTGAGACCTGAACTTGTCAAGCACCTGCGCCTGCTGCTGGCCGTCAGGCCCGCCAGCGCCTGGTGACAGAGGTGGGCCGTACACGCCCTGCAGGCCCTGCTGCTGCTGCTTGGGCGACGGCCCGAAGCCGCCCACTCCAAAGTGCAGGTGTGATGCAACGGCAGCCGCTCCGGGTGCTGCAGCGCAGGAAGATCCCAAGCAGGCATGCGCGGCAGGCATTGTCACTTTGTCAGTCACACAGGCTGCGCATATGCACACTGCACGGCCCCATGGGAATCACACTGCATGGCCCCACGGGCCCCTCTTCCTGTCACACATGCTTGGTGTACGTTGACGATCCGAGCGCCTCTCACATACAGAAGGCCTACTGCACTCCACCGTCGCACCACCGTCGATGATTGCAAGCTGCCAGTGGCATGCCACCTGGCACTGTGTAACACGCAATGTGTGTGTCTGCACTGCTAGTGGCATGCCCGGGCCCCATCGCATGCATGTGCGCACACACGTACATGTCGAGGCATGCGCTGCCTGTACGCTCGCACCTGCTTGCTTGAGGTGGTACAGGTGGCTCATGTCGCCCGGCGGGGTGAAGCCAGTGGCGTGCGGCTGCAGCACTGAGCCCATCATGCGCTTGGCTTGCTCCTGAACCACGTAACAAGTAGGAGATAACCACACGCCATCAGCGTCACAGCACCATCACAAACTTCAACACGAACAAGGGACACGTTCGTACACAGTCACACACAGTCACACTCACAGTGCACTAACGTCGGTGCACACCACTATGTGCGTTTGTAAGTTATGTACCGCAATCCACCACATGCTAAGCAGATGTGGTGCATGGACATGACTTGTTCGCACACGTGGTGCCATACAGGCGTGGGTGCCAGGCTGTGAGCCATGCGAGCATGCAGCAGGCTGACCTGGAAGCGTGAGAGCCTGGCGGCGTCAGGGTGGCCGTCCCCGCTGGTGCGCGTGATGCCGTACTCGCTCTGCTGTATGTTGGTGCCCTGCGCCGCGCCGGTGTGCGCCACCCGGGCGCGCTGCTGCAGGGGCGCC
>BDDA01000931.1:0-12508 GCA_001662385.1 Chlamydomonas asymmetrica | reverse complement strand
GGGGGGGGGGGTCAAGAGCAAGCGAGGGATGAGGGTGGGGTGCACGAGCTGTTTACAACGAACAACACGAGCAACATTATGTGTGTGTATGACTGTATGAGTGACATTATGAGTGTGTAAGAGGGAGTGGGGGCGGGTCTGGAATGAGAAAACGAAGGTCAGTAGCGGGTAGGTGCGCTGCGTTATCCACACATTGCGCATTGTCCCCACCCCCCCAAAAAACATTGCCGAATGTGGGCAGTTTGCAACCGTGTCCTTCCCCATGGTAATAATCATCACTGGACAGCACCCTCGTGCCCTCATCCTCACCCCTAGCTGGACCACCCACCCTGTTCATGGCGTTGTTGCGTTGGGGGCTGCTGCCACCGCTGCCACCCCCGGGCACCAGCGGCATCACCACCGCCGCGGGCCCGGGTGCCATGAAGCCTGTGAGTGCGTCCGCCTGCAGCTGGCTGGCGTGACGCCCCAGCGCGCCCGCGTACATCTTCTTGCCGGCCGGCGAGGCCTCGCCCTGTGGTTGTTTGCCATGCACCCAAGACAACAAGGCTGCTTTACGTGCGGAATAGGTGGCGAATGCAAGCTTGTGGATCCACCGTGTGTCCATCCATGGTGCTGAAAACTATAAAGCGCAAGATTGCTGTAAGACCTGCTTTTGCGAGGGAAGCCAGCACACCATTGCGGAGTGGCACACGTGAACGGGAGGATGGGTGGGTGGGTGGGCGTGTTCCAAGTGGCACGTGAGGTGAGTCAGGTAGGTGAGTCAGGCAGGCAGGTGCCTCACCTGTCCTCCAAACACGCCCAGGCCGCCGCCAATGTGGCTGCCCTGCGCGGCGCCCTTGGGGCTGCTGGCCGCGGCGCTGCTGCCGGGTTGCGGGGGCACGTAGGAAGGAGTGAGGCCTGCGCATGGCCGGCACGCCAAACCAAAAATCAAGGTAGCTCAAGACCATGAAGGCGCAATCAGGAGGACAGCCCAGCAGGCAGGCATCCCCAGGTGACCTGTGCCTGCTATAAACGTTCACGGCGTCGTGTATGCAGCCGTGCATGGGGTGCCAAGGCAAGGCCAATGAAGTACCTGTGGTGCAGGGCCGGAGGTTCTGCTCGTAGCGCTGCGGGAACACCTTGCGGTGCGCGCCCTCCTCCTGCTCCTTAGTCGCCAGCGCCATACCATTGTACTCCAGGACTGAGCGGTTCGCCTGCATGCGGAACAAAAGTGAGGTAGGGATGGAGAGCGACACAACATGTTCAGTTGGGATGGTTGAGCTGAGTGAACCCATGCTCATGATCGCATCAGCGCCCAGCACTGAATGGTAAAAAGGAATAGCAAGAGGGCTGCTGGTGCTGGCACACACATGCATTAGCACTGCGGCACCCCACCCCACCGTGTACCATGGCATGACTGCCCTGTGGTGCACTATGCCAGCTTGGTTGCGACGCTGCGTGATGGTCCTTCGTTGCAAGACACTTGTTCATGGTATACAGAATGCAGGGTGCATGCAGGGATGTGTGCACTGAAGGTAGAAACAGATTTTGCGCGAAGTTGTTGCCTATAATCTTTCTTGGCAGTGGGTGCGCCTTCCTACCTGTTCAGTTGCGTGCCGCGCGCCGCGCTGAGGTGGTGGCGCCTCGCTGCCCGTCAGCCCGCCCACGCCCGCAATGAGGCTGCCACGCACCCCTGGAGGGTAGCATGTGATGCCGGCAGCGGGGCGGGACGCGTCCGCTCCACTGGCTGCTGATGCTGCCGGCAGTGCCACGGCGGCGCCGTACCCCAGCGCAGCACCGTACGACTCCTGCCGCCCGTACACGCCTGGTGGTGGCGCGTACCTCGGACCCCCATACCCAAGCTGTCCTGCCTGGCTGGCCCGCATAGGGGCTTGCTGAGCTGGATAGGCAGCTGCAGACGCATACTGTTGGCTGCTCAGAGGGCCACCTGCTGCAGCAGGTGCGGCAGGACCCGGCAGCAGTCCAGGGGTGAGCCCGTAAATACCGCTGAACGGGTTTCCCATGAGGTTGCTCGAGCTGGGGGGGTAAGAATAAGGCTTGGCACCAAGGGGCTGTGCGGCTGGGCCCTGGTAAGAGGGTCTAGCATCGTTGGCAGAGCGAGGTGTGTGCGGCTGCGCCAACTGAGGGTTCAAGTTTAGCACAGGCGCCACAAACGACTGTCCGAGCGCCCCTAATCGGCTCTGCAACACGCGTGATGGCGGCGCGTTGTAGATGGAGTAGGGTGGTGCACCTGGACCATTAGGTGCCGCGCCAGGGCCATATGCGCCAGGAAGGCTGCTTTGTGGCTGCGCGTTTGCTGGTGGAGGAAAGGCGGGCTGCTGTCCATCATTTGCCCACAACGATGGGGTGAAGTGGAAATCCATCGCAGGCATGTCACAGGCGTCACTCTGACCAACACGAGAGTCAATTGTTTACGGAGTCCTGATAGCAGGACTGTCCTGTGTGCCTGTGTTACTGGTATCAGGGTGTCCGTTCTGATGCAAGGTCATAGCGTGTTGTCGCCTCGCTGCAAGATATGAGATTACGACTTGCTGGCTCCAAAAAAGAGTTCAAGACGTGAGCACTGTGTTGTTACAGGTGTGAATGCCCACAGAATGTTTGCGTGTTGTTGGTTCACGATCGGCAGTGGAGGTACCAGGTATAACGGAGGGAACACGGAGCGGTTTAGTAATTGTCGCAAACAGACTATTTGCCTTGACCGAAAGCAAGAAAGGTGGTTAGGGGAGTATGAATACGTGTGTCAACATTCAAAAATCAAAACCATGCGTGGTCCGCTTGCGCGGCTGGGCGCCTCATGCAAGAGTCCAGTCCGGCTCCGAGACCCCATCACGCTGGTTGGCCTGGCGCGAGCAATTTGCTGTCCTTCCAGCCCTATGTTGAACGGCTTATGTCGTCCTTGCACAACAGCAAGTATTTGATGGGACAGTATTCGGCGCGCTGCTACGGCCTGGCGTGCTGCTACGTGTTGCGAGCGCGGAGAGGCAGCCCGGAGCAGTGCAGCCCAACGTCTGCTGCACCAATTCTACTTCAGCCAAGGCCAAGCAACCTCGATAGCAGCCCACGATTGCCGCTCGGTTGCGCACCAAACAGGGTGGACCAACGGCCGAGGCTGAGTGCGTTGCTGCTGGTTGAGCCAGTGGAGGCCGCAGGCGGGTTATCAACGGCGGGGTCACAAAACCTCCAAGCTGAGCCCGGAAAAACCTGCAAATCGCACACAGCAGCAACGTGTCAGCAAGGCACGTATCAGCCGCTGACTCAAGTGACAAAACGCATTGAAACACTCCTTTGAATACAATCGACGGTAAGGTTTGGAATCGAGTATAAGTGTATATACGCACCAAGTATGGGGTTGCGCTTGAGCACGCTGTTCCTCCAACGACCATGCACAGCGGCGCAGATGCAACGAAGTGCCTTGCACAGCCAACCAGGGGTGTTGAGGCGCGCCCGCTCCTGGAATTACGCAGGCATGGGCACCAGCACTCATCAGTTTACATTAATCCTCTATCTGAAACAGTTCATGCACAGCGACGGTGCACAGTGCAATCAAGCATCGTGTGACACCCTGGCTGGACCGGCAGTGGTGGCAAGACTAGCAACTCTCCAACTAGCCCGAAACATTGCACGGAGAATGGGTCCAGCCCCACGGAGCTCCCAGTACGCCACCCGGCAGCAGAGCGGACTCTCAGCTGGCACGCTACGGAACACGCGTTGCACTGTCTTGTTCACTGTTCGTTGCCAGGGCGCCATGCGCGTTATGTCGACACCCCCACGACCACACACCCTCCACCCGTCATCCAGCCCCAGCCGCCCAGCACCCGCAGCATCCCAAGTGCAACCCATGCCATGCCCTTCCGTATCGCCCGCACTCACTTTCCGTCCGTTGTGCACGCACATGTGCTGCCGCCGTACGCCGTCACTTGCGCAGCCGACGAGCCGCCCGTACTGCCCGTACTGCCTGTTGCTGCTGCAGGCGATGTGGTGGTTGTGGGGGCCTTGCTGCCAGCAGGTGCGGGCCACACCACCGGAACGGGGGTACCCAGAACGGTCTGCACGGGGCAAGAAACGCATCGAGTATACTCACGTCAGTGCTTTACGTTAGCCTTCCTTGAGGAGCAATGTGTTAAGCACTGCAGCATGGCATACCTCAGCTCATACACTCATGCGGGGTTGTGATGTAAACATCACTTCTGAGTATGTCATGCAGTATGTGCGGTGGCATGCGCGGCGCCTGCAGCTAGCTAGGTAATGCTGCTGACACATGACAAACGACATGATAGCACATTGCGGCATTGCATGCTTCCTGCGTGTCAGTTGCTTAAACGCTGCAAAGTGCAGCTATACGGCGTGTTGCACTCGACATGGCTATGGCCCATTCAGTGCAACAGCAGCAACAACGGTGACAGCACATGATGCGACTGGGGGTTGGTAATCACCTTGGTCTGATTGCTGATCCAGTTGCGGTACGCTGACACCAGCGTGTACACTCCAGGAGTGAAGGGCAGGCCACAGCCGCGCCCCCAAGACACAATCCCTACCAACAGGTCCGGCCTGGCGCTGCCGGCTGTGGCTGTGCTGCCTTGAGCTGGTGCGGACGCGGAGCTTGAGGTGCCCGGCAGCAGGAGTGGCCCGCCGCTGTCACCCTGACAAGCATCCGTACCGCCCAGCACCCGGCCTGCATGCGATGCAGGCAGTACACAAGCATGGGGAGAGGTGCAGTTGGGGTGGGGCGTGATGAGGAACAGCGCCAGATCATGCAGGTGTTGACGAACAAAGTGGGTCGACTGAGGAGGGTGTCAGCACCCAGTGCCGCAGCTTGCCCAACTACTCCTTGACTTGGACAATTGTTACTTAGGCAGTGTGCACACATAGACTGAATGGTTGCATGAGGATCAGCGGAGGGCGGGGGAGAAGCACGTACGAGTCGGCTTACCACACGCCATTGACATGCGGTGGGACACGAGGTCTTGCGTGTGTGCACCCCCAATTCCACTCAAGCATGCATGCATGACAGATCTGTGATGGGTGTGTGACTGTGTGCCATGACGCGCAGCGCGCAGGCAGCAGGCATGCAGGCAGGCATGTGCACGGACGGACGCACCTGCGCAGAGCATGTTACCAGTGACCATCCCGTTGTATGTGTTGTTGCAGCTGCTGAGGTTCTGTGGGTACACCACCGCCATCTGTATTCATGCACCCAGCAGAGACAGGGCAGGCAGGCTGGCCGTGACAGGCAGGCAGGTAGGCTCAGCATGTGCGCATCATCCAGGTGCATCACATGACAGCCTCAGGGCGTGGGGCAAGTGCGAACTGTCGAATGTGACCGTGGTAGGCATGACAATTTGGGATGCTGCGCCTTGCACACCCACATATGATGTAGGCCAGTCCCTCCCCTCCCTCCCCCTCACACGCCCGGCGGCATATGTCGCAACCCCCGCCCAGCAGGTCAAGCAGCAGTGCAGGTGCATGCTGCCATGCAATTGAAGCCTGCCGCCTGCTGCCTGCTGCCTGCTGCCTGGTACCTGCCTGCAGGGAGTTGCTGGTGGTGCCTCCCTGGCTCAGCGCGCCCCAGCCAGCAACCTGCAGGCGCCGTCATCGGTGGGCCACATGCACAGGCATGACGCCATCACATGGACAGCAGCGGATAGGCCTGCGTTGTGGGAGCCTGCCAAGTGGAACAGGACGCCACCACACGCACTGTCAGTTACACATTGTCAGTGCGTGTGTGCGGTAGGCAGGCACGGCGCGCTGTCTTCGCCTCAGCAGCAGCCGGGCCCAGGTAAGCGCGGCGGCTGGCTGCCTGTCACTTACGTCCAGTGCTGTGCTGCTGGAGGCCAGGGGCAGCAGGCTGCGGTCTGCAGGAAGCGAAAGCCAGCGTAGCAGCAAGAAAATGGGGGAGGAGGCAAAACAGCTGTCAATCAAGTAATGGTACCGGTATGGCATTCATTACTAGGGTGTGCTCACAGAAAGCTGTGAGC
This sequence comes from Chlamydomonas asymmetrica, assembly GCA_001662385.1. Classification (NCBI taxonomy): domain Eukaryota; kingdom Viridiplantae; phylum Chlorophyta; class Chlorophyceae; order Chlamydomonadales; family Chlamydomonadaceae; genus Chlamydomonas; species Chlamydomonas asymmetrica. The sequence goes on along the minus strand of BDDA01000931.1, from coordinate 6,533 downwards.
AGAGGTGCGAACGAAGATGGTGCCATGAGCATGCTTCCATGACACAGTGAAGCAGGAGCATCCACACTCCATGCACCCTGATCGACAGATGTGAGCGCGTTACTGCGTGCATGCGGCTGGGGGATACGGGGGACCTTACGATCTAACGTAAGAGGTTGAGGGTGCCTTCCAGCGCATAGCACGGAATGCAGGAAAGGCAATGCGCCTGATCCTTGGCATGCATGCGTTCTGCATGCGCCCGCACCTGAGGGCGCCAGCGCCACCGGCGCCACCGCTGACGGCTGGTCCAGGAAGCACACCGCCACGTCGTTAGCACCAGTGGAGAACGACCAACCCTCATGGATGATGCTCTGGGTGCAGCTGCAGCGCATGCAGCCAAGTCATGTGGCAGAGGAGCGCAGAACTGAGTCATGATGCCAGCCGCGTTCATCCTGCAATGCGATCATGACAGCCCGCCATGACAACCGAACACTGCGCATAGTGTCCTTCACAGTTGTGAGCATGGTGGCCAGGTGCACTGCATTTGCAACAAAGGGCAGTGTCTGCCTCTCAACTAGAACGCTCCCAGGTCGTGTAAAAACCTAGGAACCTGTGCCTGTGCAGCGAAACGAGCCGACCTGCCCAAAGGGTCTCTAGTGCGGTGCAAACCAGCTGCAAGGATTGATCCTCACACTGTAATGCCATGTGAGGCTGCACAGCTCATTCAACAAAGCGTTATGAGTGGAAACCCCCTTTAGTCCTTGACTCTTCTCCTGCCACCCACTGTCGTGTCTCAGCGCTGGGCGAGGTGTCTCCGTACAGCAGGCTGATGCCCAGGTGCACCGTGGGCAGGCGCATGTCGGGGCGGCTCTGGTCCAGGCAGTGTGCCGCCGTCACCACCACGGAGGGCAGGATGAGGGAGCCCCCGCAGAAGTGCTGGTCCTGCGCGTCCCTCAGCGACACGATGAAGGGGAAGCTGCAGGGGGGTTGGGGCCAAGCATCAGACCCACCCTGAACGTGTAAACGTTGTGACTGACAGGTTTGTGACTGACGGCCTAACCAGGGCGGGCAATGCACGCTAGCACACGTATCACGTGCCTGATGCTGTGTCGCTCTGCCACCCATGATGCTGCCATCGGATGCCATGCAAGGGCGAGCACCGTTCACCTGCCATGCAGGTGTGCATTGCACATGCACAGGATAGCTGCCAAGGCCGGTGGTGCGGATGGATCTTCCCCCCCTTGGATCTTCTCCCCCCGCCCCTCTCCCCGCCCCTCCCCCTCCCCCTCAGCCCCCCCCCTCAGCCTCAGCCACAGCTTCAGTCGCATCCTCACCCTCACCCCCACGCTCATCCTCTCACCTCCCAGCTGGTGCGACTGAGCCGCCCACGATCTTGAATGCGTCGCTGGTGGCCTGCTGGGCCGCCTGGGACAGCAGCGCCAAGGACGCAGCAGCGGACGGCGACAGACCGCTACCGCCACCGCCACTACCAGTGCCGGCACCTGCACCACCAGCACCCACGCGCGTTCCATCTCCCCTGGTGCCCAGGCTGTTCTGTATGTCAGCCACAATGGCATCCACAAGCGGAGATGCCCCTGGTTGGGAAGACACGGCAGTGCTTGTTGGTGTTGCGGAGGACGCAGGCAGGCCAGCGAAAGCCGCTACAGTCGTAGTCGGGTTAGGTTTGCCGCGGCTGCCTGCCAGTGCGTTCTGCCACGCAGCGGTGAGCGCACTGGACAGGCGGGTGCCGATACTGCTAGCGCCGCTGCCCGCTGTCTGAGCGGTGGCGGGCTTGCCGGGTGTGGTAGCTGGCTGAGGCCGCACCGCCGCACCCTGGTTGGCCGCCACACTGCCTGCGGCTGTGGCGACCGCTTGCTGCACACGGCTACCCAGCTGCTGCGCAAGCGGATACTGCTGCTGCTGCTGCAACTGCAGCCCCTGTGCGATTATGGCTGGCAGACTGGCTGCGGCATCAGCCAGAGCTGTTGCCGCAGGTGTGTTTGTGGACCCGGCAGATGCTCTGGGGAACAACGTCGCCTGCGCCGCAGCAGTGCTGCTGTTCAAGATTGACAGTATCAGCGCCAGTGCTGCCACGGTGCATGCATGGCGCCAGCAGCTGTTGCTGCCCCCAGGGCTTGTCATACGTACTGCGGCCACCATGATCAACACACTGCTGCTTGATCCACGCGGATGTGGAAGTACAAGCTGCCAAAAATGCGCCTGGGGAGCAAAGCGCTGACCAGGCTTGGCCCTTATTCCTGGATCTCTGCTGCGGCTGATTACAGCAGCACACAGACTGGCGCTGAGCACAGGTGCTGGCAGAGCGCAGGTGTGGTGCGGTGCTGCTGGTCAGATTCACTGTTAGTGATGTGTGTGAATTGGGTGTCAATTAATCACTGCTGCGGCTCCAAGCCGTCAAAGCGGATCACCGGCACGCCAACTCGCATATGAATGAAGTGGATGGGGATCACAGTGTATTGTACTGTACAGCAGCCTGTGGCTACTAATTCCTTGCTGCAGGTGGGGCTGCGGTGACAAACGCTCGACCCAAACACGCGCTCTTCGCAAAGTGATATGCAAGTGAGTGCAGCAGCGAGTAAGCACGGAGGCAGAGAGACAATGCCACACCCCGTTGGAATGCAATGTCACGGCTAAGCAGAAGCGGAACACTGTTGTGGTGATCCTTCTGTGTCTTGTTGATGGCGGCAGCGGCTGAATTGGTCTGACAGCTCCCTCATCGCCAACATCTGACAGGTGCGACATGGTACGCACGCCACTGTGACGTCTGACCTAGCCTCAGCATAAACACATCCATGCATCAGGACCAAGTGCCCTGCGGTTTCCTCCTTCAAAAACCTTCATCCTCCGGCACGTCAGCCTGCTGGGTGCTTGCCTGCCTGAGCAGGTGACGACGAGCTTGCATTTTCGTCGAGCTGCTGACAGCGGAATGCTCACGTAGCGCGATCGTCTGTAGTCCTGCTGCTGCTGCTGCTGCCCAGCATCCTTCAAGCACTCCTCATATGCCTCCAGTTGGGCGCATCTGCATCTGCGTGGCGCTTCAGAGCTCTGTGCTGAGACTGGGCGTGTATGCTGCGCAGTGCGCATTGACGGCAGGCACGTGCCAGCACGGCATGTGCCCCAAGAGGCAGCTGCGCATGGCTGGCAGGCGGGATTGCATTTGGGGATTGCATCCCGCAGCAATATGCCCTGCCGCCGTGGTGGTCACATAGGCGCGTGCTTTGCGTGCCGGAATGTGTCATGAACTCATGATCATGGTTCAGGCTAAGAACCCTTGTTGCATCGCGCCTGCCCAACCTGGCTCGGCGTACGGTGGTATGCCTGATAAGCTGTTGTGCTCAATGCATACCATAAAGTGCATCAGCCTTGTACTTGGGACTTAGGAGCTCCTACTGGTGTATATAACGAAGAGTGTTCACTGGTGCAGTGGCGTCCGGCCTGCACCGCAAGCTGGTGCTGATGCTTGCTTGACATGCCACAGTGGGGCTTACAGCTCACAAGCACTTGTTACTCATACTTGCCATCAGTACACAATTGTCCGGTATCTTGCTCCCGTCTTGCCTGGCATCCCTTCAGCGCAGCCAGCCGTTCACTGCTGCTGACCACGCGCCACAGGCGGGGTTTGTCCCAGTGCAGCACAGCAGCTAAGGCCAGGGTATTCTTTGAAATCATGGAAGGCAGCGTGCTGCCGCGGGTCCTGAGCATACAATCCCACGTCGTGCACGGTTATGTGGGTAACAAGTGCGCGGTCCTTCCGTTACAATTGCTCGGCATGGAGGTCGACCCTATTTACAGCGTGCAGTTCAGCAACCATACTGGCTATCCCTCTTTCAAGGGGTCAGTGTTTGACGGAGCACAGCTGGGAGCGCTGCTGCAGGGCCTGGAGGACAACGGCTTGCTCACGCACACGCACCTGCTCACAGGTTCGTGCGCTGCATTGCTGCTCATAGCACTGAGTGTTATCTGGACCTGTGACGCTTGAACGTTTTTGTGTGCTCAAAGTAGGAGACACACAGGCTTATGCGTAAACGGTCAAACGCACATTCAACAGTTTTGGAACCACGTGATTGCTTGCAAACACACTGACGCGTCAAGGCAATCCGTTGTTGCCCTGCAGGATACATCGGCTCTGTCTCACTGCTGAATGCTATTGTGGAGACCGTTCAAAAGCTCAAGCAGCACACGCCTGAGCTGACGTACTTTTGTGACCCCGTGATGGGTGACGAGGGGCGCCTCTATGTCGCCCAGGAGATGGTGGAGGCGTTCAGGGAGCGCATCGTGCCCCTTGCAAGTGTTATGGTGCCTAACGGGTACGAGGCTGAGCTCTTGACGGGCATCAAAATAGAGTCCATAGACGATGCGCTGCGGGCGTGCGCGTTGCTGCACGAGCGCGGGCCACACACTGTGGTGAGCGTTGGGCTAGGGCATCACCGAACATGCACTGTTCAGCACAGGACCGTGGGATTCTCCTGTTAGCATGATTGCTTGTGGTGGTGCATGCAGCATGCATGATGGCGCTGATGTTGGGATGTACAGTCACCGTGACGGGGGACACGTCCTGCTTGTCTAGCTTGTCAGCGTTGCCACATGTTCGTCATATTCATGTGAGGCACATTACCGGCCGTATATTCGTCACATGCAGTGATGGACGTGTGTGGGTGTCCCGGCTTCACCCAGATCACATCTCATATCGGCTTCACACACGCGTACTACGCTGTACTGCGCAGGTGGTCACGAGCATGTCCCTGAAGGATGACCCAGATCACATCTACCTAGTCGCCAGCACCACGCACCCGCAGGCCGCCGGCGCGGCGCGTCAGAAGCTCACTATGACCATCCCGCGCATCCCTGCTTACTTCACAGGCAAGCTGATGAGCAGCCACCACCACCAGCAGCAGCGCGTTGCTCCTCGTGGCTGTGCCCCATGTGCCTTGTGAGCCTCGACGCTCGGATGATTCTCATGGTCACACCGCATATCTTTTCCTCCTGGCCCTCCTGGAGTGAGGTGCCAGCGTGCGGCCAACGGCCACTAGTGCTGTGTGTGGTGCGGTATGAGGTTCGCTAGGGGTGCTTCACATTTGGATCAGATCCGGGTCGCATCAGGAAATTGTAGAGCCAATTTACATGTGGACGGACCAGGGATGTGGGGTCAGCCAGAGTGGAGCCGGATCCGGGTCCGGCTCCAGTCGGGGTGCATCCAGGGTGGATCCGGATCTGAATACGTCATATGTGAACCACCCCTGAACCGGCTCAGTACAGTACAGCTGCTGCTGCTGCTGCTGCATGTGTGATCAATCGTGCATGGATGTGCCCCACCCACCCTCTTCCTGCCTGCTGCCTGCTGCCTGCACTGTATCTCTCAGGCACGGGTGACCTGCTGGCCAGCCTGCTGCTGGCGTGGATGCACCACCACCCGGCGGACCTGAGCGCCGCACTGGAGGCGGCGGTGGCGGGGCTGCAGGCGGTGCTGACCGACACCGCCAAGCAGTGCGGACCCGCGGCGCTGGCGGCGCAGCGCACGTCACAGGTGGGTGAGGTGTGCAGCGCCGTGTGGCTGCTCTGCCCCCGTATGCGCGCGCACTGGGAGTGGACGGTGCACCATCCAGCGGAAATGTGGATGGACATACGCGTTGAAGCACAGGATGTGGAGTATTGTATGATGGAAAGCCTGCGTCGGCGGCATCGGCGGCTGGCAGTTCGGCCCATGCACGGTCTTCTTCCCAGGCATCCATGGGGCAGCACTGCAAGATACACCTGGTCAGCACACCTGATTGTCATAAAGACTCGACTCATCTTTGTGTGCGTGGTGTTTGGCGTGGCAAATGTGTGCGTGGTGGCGTGCTGGTGCCGCAGGTGTGTGCTGCGCGGGAGCTGCGCCTGGTGGCCAACCAGGCCAAGCTGGTGGCGCCTGTGGTGACGCTCAAGTGCAGGAGCATTGCAGACTAGACCTTGCCGCCACCCCAAACCCAGCCATCTGGCGCTGTTACTGCTTGGCAGCCCGTCTGCTGTGCCAGCATTCCCTAGACGCGCACCGCAGGTGGGCCGTGCTGCTTCTACACGTCGATGCTCACGCCAATACGTTCACGTTGCGCACCTCGACTAAGCATCCCCATTTTGCCTGCGTTCTTATCCTCATCTTGGTACCAATGGAACTCAACCGACCTCGTCCTTTTCGCTCGCTTGCACGCACCCATCCCGGCTTGTCCTTTGGCAAAGCTTTTTGTTGCCACTCTTCATCGTGTCTTTCCTCAATGAGCCAGCAGTAGGCTGGTACTGTGGTAGTAGGCCGGTTTCCTGTGAGCGAGCTGCTTGTCCGCGCTGTTGGCCACTCACCTAACACGTCAAGGCCCTCCCACAAGTCGGCAATCGTGCCACACGTGCTGCTTGTGCGTTGTAATGTCACGCGCTGTGACCGCTAAATCGCCCGTGCCTGTCATGGTTGGTTGACTTACATCACTTGGCCTATCTGGCCATTCATGGATTGCATCAGTGCATATGAAGTTGTGTGGGGTGTGTGGTGGTGCGCGTGTGAGCGG
>BDDA01000930.1:25863-44912 GCA_001662385.1 Chlamydomonas asymmetrica | reverse complement strand
TTTGCCCCGTTTGTCACGCCGCGGCATGCGACTTGCAGCACGTTCTCTTCACTTGCCCTCACCCCACCCTGCAAGCGCTGCGCTCGCGGTACCGCCCCCTTACCGGTTCCTTACGCGCTCTCAACGCCCCGACCTCCCCCCCTGACGTTGCAGCACATTTCATCATTGCATGTATGTATGCCTGGGCTCAAATCACGTACACGCCCGCTCACACACGCACCACCACACACCCCACACAACTTCATATGCACTGATGCAATCCATGAATGGCCAGATAGGCCAAGTGATGTAAGTCAACCAACCCATTGCCGAGGGCACAAGTGACACCGTGAACTGCACCCAACCCTTTGACTCATTGCGCCTGGATGGGACGTGCACCTGGGAGGCTGGGACCAGCAGCTGCATTTGCACGCTGCTAAGCCTCATGGAGCCCCACATGCATCACCAGCGCTGCTGATGCTGCCACACCCGCCAGCTGTGAACCGGGCAGGGTAGGCAGGTGTCGCAGCAGCAGCCTGACATCAAGCCATAGCCCATACTGGTTAGATGTTCATGCTGCGGTTGGTGCAAAATGCTGTACACCACAGGGGCACCATGAGCAGGGCACGAGCGCGGTTGATTCAGAGTGCGGTCTTGTGCAACGCAGTTGCCCAGCGTACAAAATTGCACTGATGTCACAGCAGGAGCACAGCAGGAGTACTTGGTGCATACTGCACACTTGATGGTGCGGCATGTTCGACTGGCGAGCGTTTCCGCGCCGGCAACACTCAGAGCGCAGAGCCCGGCTGTGCGGGTGGAGGGAGTGAGTGAGGCAGCTTGATGCCGAGAAATATGCTTGTGCGGTGCAGTGCGGTGCGGTGAATGCATTGCAGTATACGTTGCGACGCCGCAATTATGGCGGCGTGTGCCGCAGAATGTGCTGTCCAGATCAAATAATGAAAGTGTTGAATGCCCAGCCCGGATCCTCCTGTGTCAGGAGACAAAGCAGCCGCAGTGCTGCAACAATGTGCGTCCGTTTGTGAATGTATCTATGCCATCATGTACGTGCATGCATGCATGCAGGCCCGTCCATCAAGACAATGGCATGGGAGTATGCGGGATATGATTGGAGACGCGCCAAGGGGGGTGCAGTGTGCAGAGCACGGGTTCCGTAAATGGGGCGGTACGTGCCATACGGTACACAAAATGCACAGCCCAAGGGTTCCCCCATTAACGACGTTGGCGCTGCGGTGCGAGCCGCCCCCGCGTGACCTAACGCCACCGTAGGCGCCAGGATGTTTGTTAATCATGATGAATCATGGCTGGCCGTTCCATCCGTTATTCGTCTGCATTAAGCAGTGCAAAGCGGGGAAGCGCAGGGCAGGGCAGCGGCACAGGCAAGCGTTAGGTACTGCACGTGCAACACATTTGGCCTGGTGGAGCCATGCACGCCAGCAGTGGCGTTGTTGTGCGAAGGTCGAACGCTGCACGTGTTCAACAACACATACTGTGCGACTCAACAAGCACTGAGGTGCTGCAGGCAGGCAGGCAGGCAGGTGAAGTCGGTGCTGCCTGGGGTTGCCACAATGCACAGTACAGCCAGGCGTAATAAGACCTGCCAGAGTGCCAGCCCCAGCGTCAGTAATGCAGAGAAGGACGGTGACCAGCCCCTGACCCTGCACCTCACGATTACCGTACAAGCAGGTACATGTGCGTATGGCCTGCTCTGTGGCGCCGTGCTCACCATCCGAGTCCTCCAGCACCGCCCGCCGCTTCTTCACAGCCTTATCCACCACTGCACCGGGGTCGTCCAGGTCAGAGTCGTGTTTGCCGTTGACTGCTGCAGCAGCAGCGACGACACCTTCCCCTTCTTCATGTGCCCGCTTGCTGGCCTCTGCGTGCTTGGGCTTCTCCTTGTGCTGCTTTTCACCCTTGTGCTTCTGCTTGTCCTTGTGCTTTTCCTTGCTGCTGCCTTCCCTGTCCTTGGCCTTGTGTTTGTCCTTACCGCCTTCCTTGTCCTTGTCCTTTTGCTTTGCTGCGTCCTTGGAGCCGCTCGCCTTTTGCTTTGCGGGTTTCTTGGCGTCATCGTCGTCACTGCTGTCACCCGCGCCAGCCTCCTCCTCGTCACTGCCTTCATCATCATCATCATCTAGAGGGGCTGCTGGCCGCTCGCTGTCCTTCTTGTCATGCTTCTTTGCAGACGCGGGCGGCTTGTCAGGCTGCTTTGATGTGGCCGCGCCCGTGCCAGCGGCCGTGGCCTTGCTGGGCGACGCAGCCTGCTGCTTCTCTTTGGCAGCGCTGCTGACCTTCTGCTTCCGCACCGCTGCCTCCTCCTCCTCCTCCTCCTCGCTGCTGCTGCTGCCCTCCTCCTCCTGCTCTGACCCATCGCCATGCCCCTCCTCGCCGCCGGAGCCGGACCAGCCTGCCGCCTCCACACCGTCATCGCCGTCATCATCATCGTCGTCCTCGTCTTCATCCTCCTCCTCGTCCTCATCCTCCTCTGAATCCTCATCCGAGTCCTTGGAGGCCTTCTGCGCATACATGTTGCTGCAGGCAGGCCAGCATACAACACACAAGCCAACAGGTGAGCATCACCATGAAACGCTAGCAGGCAGCATGGCAACACATGAGCAAGCACGAGGGGCGCTTCCATGCTGTCATGCACAGCTGAAAAAGTATCAGGTTAGGATTCTAGCCCAGGGTTGTAATGACAACAATGCAGCGGCGGGGCAAGGTTGGGTGCTGCCTGTGCTCTCGTGGCAGGAATAGCGCCAGGCAGCAGCTGGTGCTGCGCCTGACAGGCGGCTGGTTACTCACAGGCGGGGTGCCGCCGCCGCCGCCGCCGCCCTGCGCGGTCGGCCCGCCGGCACCTCCACGATGTTGGAGGTGTCGATGCCGTCGAGGTCCCGCTCGCGCGCCAGGCGCCGCGCCACCGCCTGACAAGTGACAGCCAGGCATGGCAGGACCGCAGCAGACGGCATGGCAGCACCGCGCAGCGAGGTTGGCTGGTTGGTGGGATGACATAAGCGCCCCCAACAGCTCATGGGTTGCTGCCTACAGGTGGGTGGTGGCTGGATGTTGCTGCTGTGCTGGTGTACCTGTCATATGATGTCTACCGGTTTGCCAGCCTGCTGACAGAAGGGCCGTTGCTGCTGCATGCGCAGGTTCCGCCAGGCGCTAAGCGCAGGGGTGCGCCGCCGGCTCCGTACCAGGCCGCACACACACACACACTGACAGGGCATCTCCACCCGGCTGCCAAGCCCCTGCGCTGCACTGCCAGCCATGAGTTGATACACGCCCATGTGCTGCGTCCTGCGTGCCCCTTGCCCCCTCCCGCACACGCCGCACGGCCTCGCAGCGCGTGTCGCAAATCCGCTTGGGGCGATGCTGCTGCATACTGCGCATAGATGAAGCGTGAGTTGTGTTGAAGTGTGTACTCCCGTGGGGCCATCAGTGTGCATATGCATATGCATGAGTGTCTGTGTGTGTCTGTGCGTGTGCGCACCTTGATGTCGGCCTCGCCCGCCTTGGCGCTGAGGTCATGCCTGGCCAGCAGCTCCTTCAGCTTGTCCGCCAGCTCCTCCTCATTGGAGGAGCGCGAGTACACCGTGGGGGGGATCCTGCGGTACAGCACGGCGCGCGGGGCAGTACAAGCGGGTGCACGCGGCGTGACGCAAGGGCACCACGCGCATATCGGCAGCAACCCCCACCAGCAAGCATGACACATGACCAGCACACATGCGACTGCCACAAGCCGCACACTTTGCATAGGCCACGGCGTGAATTGCGCGGCTTGCAGCCTCGATCCGGCTGAATGCATGCTACGTAAGAGCTTGGCGGCATCGTGCAAGGGGCGGCGGCTTGCATTACAATGGGCCAGCTGGATCAGCTGAAGCAGCAGCATGCGATCAACGCGGTGTTGAGGTGCCACAGGGGCACTCAGCACGTGCATGCGCGTGCCTGTGTGGGCGCACCACCCCCTCCCACCCCCTAACCCAGCCTAACGTAACCTGCTGCCATCACCGCCCGCAAGGCTGCACTTTGCATACCATCACCAACGCCTGCACACCACTCACTTGATGGTGGCGCGCTTGGCGATGTCCTTCAGCCGCTCGATGGTGGCGTTTGTGCCCAGCTTGCGTGCTGCATGGCATGAGTGGTGACGAGGCAACCATGGCAGTCGCGTGAGGAGGTGCCCCGAGCACACGCGCTGTTGACCATTTTGCGCACTTTGCATGCTTGCAGACGGTGAGATTGTGAGCTTAGGCATGCGCGCGCTGCTCACGCACCAAGCTTCCCGCGTGCATGTGTGCTCCAGGAGGGCCACGTGTGACGCAGCTGTCGCGTCGACACGGCAGCGTGCCACCCACTGTGTGGGCTCACAGCTGCCAAGCAGGCAACCGCATACATTACGTGCTGCACATGCAGCTGAAGGCAGATGAAAGCACCTATTGTTCATAGGCCCTGGGGCCGCAGCGCCTTACCAGGTGCCGCCTTGACCGCCTTGCCGTCTGCGCCCTTGGCTCTCTTCCGCTGCGGGCGCTCATCGCTGTCGCTGCTGTCCTCATCCCCTTCCTCGTCCTCAGAGCCTGCTGTGCCGGGCTGAGGCTTACGAGCTTTGTCCTCTTTCTGCTTTGTGATCTTAATGGGCTTGGGGTCCGGGGCAACGACCGACGCCTGAGTTATGGCCTCTTTGACATACTGTGCAGCGCACGCAGCAGAAGGTTGGCGTCGGAACCAATTGGCCAGGTGGTAGGAGTTGAGGGAAGGAGATGCGCGCAGGCAAGTGACGAATTGTGAACAATTGCCAACGCTGACTTCTGGCAGCCAGTCCCACGGGCTGTCACGCCCTCAACCAGCTACAAAGTCACAAACCGTCGAAACAGTAAGGCATTAAGGCCAGGTCAGCACTTGCAGGTGTGTAACTGACCGCCGCCGTCGTGCCGCACCTGGTCAACAATTGCCTTTACCAGTTGCTTGTGCTTCTTCAGCTGTGCTGCTTCCCGACCAAGGTCCTCAGCGACAAGGGCGAGTATAGCGTTGATGGTCAGTGTTCTGTTGCAACGCACAGCAAAACACGACTCAAAGTTCAGTGCTTGTGGAAAACACATGACGCTGCAAGTGGCGTCAGGGCCATTCGTAAACCCAGGGGTTGAAGCTGTGACTTAAGAGCCAAAACAGGTTCGACACAAAGGCCTCAAAGCAACGCTGGAGCTCACTCGAGGTTTTCTTCGATTTGCTTGCGTCGAGCAGCTAACGCCGCAGTCACCAGCTCGTCCTCCTTTGCCTCAGCCATACCAGTAAGCTTATTGCAGTGAGCTATGAGTATCCTACAGTTCGTCGCTGGACTCCTGCTCAAAGCGTTGTTTGTGCAAGCCTGGACAGTTCAGGCGTCATGCACGGAGGCTTCAGGCTGTTATCAGGCTGTGAAAACGTCCTTGCTTGCTTCTCAGTGTACCCTGGTATGTATGACGATGATTTGGTGTGGCCACAGGCCTTGGTAGACCGGATTCGGGGTCGGAATGCCTGAAGGGGAGAGGAAGAGGCGGTCAGTCAAACGCTCAAAAGCAAAACTCGCCAGTACGGCGAGTAGGAGGTGGGTTTCGCGCACAGACACGCTTCTCAGCGAGTGCCATGCATTATTCACCGCTGCAACCAGTTTTTCTCCTTGGCCCTACAGTTGCGCGCGGCCCGTGACTTGTTCAGCAACCCATGCAAGAAAAGGTCTTGCAGATCCCCTGCAACGGGCGTTGACATTCACCGGCTCGTTCAGAGGTGGCCATCCGGCATCAAAAGTCCGGTCTCGCCACGCTGGGCCTTCATCAGCTCGCCTGTCTGCGCGACTTAAACAACGGGGGACCAGTGGCCACCCACAACCCACCTTCCCCGAAACAACCACCTGAAGGTTCACCCACCCCAGCAGGCGTGCCTTTACTTCTCAGGAGCTGCTAATCGTGGCAGCCACCAAGTATGATGTCTCCATATGCGGTTGGGACTGGCCAACAAGAGGGGACGAACCGGGCCCAACGCCTGTCTGCACCTTACAGCTCAGCTTGTGCTGTCGCGTTGTCAGCTTGCAACTCGACTGCTGATGAGACACGCTTCTGCAAGACCCATCCTGCTCCAAGCACCAACTTGAGCTGCTGGAGCTCTGCCTCGCTTTCGGGCATGAGCTTGAAAACCCTCGTTGCAGACCTTCGCTCCGCGGTTGCGGAAGAAAAAAACAACGGATACGAAGTTGGTCCATACAACCAGGAGCCTATTTCAAGCGATAGGCTATGCGGCAAAGTTGCAAGGGCGCTTGAGGTGAGAGCTCTGTTGTTTCCACTCATAGGAAGGGGGCACCTGGTGTGCATCTTGCTGCAGGGTTCGCGTGCCATCCTCCTGCGCATCCTGTGCCTGCTCGGTGCCTATGCCATACAGGTCTATGTACCAAGCATGTCTCTCTGCTGCTAGTGTTGGTAGTCCGTTACTTGGCGAACTTTCTGTGCGATGTGCGGTTTGACTGGCCGAACCCAGTCATTCAGGCTGCACCCAGGCTGCACCTTGACATTCTCAGTTTTCATTTGCGTATCATTCGTACCTTACACAGGCCTACGCTCACTGCAATGCGGGCGATTGGCGGGCATATGCCAACTTTTGCAATGAGCACTACGTTCGTAACTTGGTGTACATGGACAACGACATAGAAGTCATGGTGAGAAGGTTGCAGTGATTGCATGACCTAGCAGGTGTCCTCACAAGTTTGGGACCTGATGCGCGACCCATCTTCCATGAATTGTGCGCACAGTTCGCTACAACAAAAACAAGCACTTCAATTGCTGCCTGCCCACTCAGGTGCTGTGCTGGCAGCCTGGCCAGGTATCACGCGTACACAACCACTCCTCCTCCCACTGCTTCCTCACCCCGCTGCTGAACACGGTGCGCGAGGAGCGGTACGAAGCTGCAGAGGAGATGACCAGCCCGCGGCGACCCGGCAGCCCCGCTGGCGACAGCAGCACCGTCGCTGCCGCCGCCCCGACAGGGTCAGCCCCCTGCGTGAGCCTTACACACCTGGGAGGTTGTGACGTGCAGGTAAGGCATAGGAACTCTAGTGGCGCCTGTCACTTGCTCACTGGTCCTAGAACTCTAGTGCTGTTGCATGCGCATGCATCAGTGCATCAGGCTTCATGACAGCGCCAGGACAGATAGTGCAGTCGGCTGCAGCGTACCTGTGCCCACCCATTTGAGCAGATTGTGCAGAAGCGGCTCTCCATTGCATCTGGCCAACCCAAGAGTGTGTGTGCTGAAACCGCACTGCATCTCCCGCTCCCCCGCGCACTCCTGATATCCCATCCAACGCCACAGCCGCACTGGCATTGGGAGTCGCTCCAGCCGCCAAGTCTTGTGCCCTGAGCGCATGCTGGCCTGCGCCCCCGCCCTCCCGCCTGTATGTGTATGTGCAGGTGGGTGAGGTGGGCTACATCAACGACGCGCTGGCGCTGCACAGCATCGGCAACACAGCGGCGGCCCCCGCAGGCGGCCACCCACACGGCGGCCTGGAAGACGGCGGCGCTGTCACGCTTCATGTGTACTGCCCCCCCATTCGGCGCGTGAGACTGTACGAGGAGGCGGAGGCAGCAGCGCACGTCGACGGTGGCGCTCGGGGTGCAAGCCACCAGCGTTCAACAGGGCGCGTGCTGGTGCGGGTGCCCGGCTACCACCACGTCGCTGATGTCATGGCCCAAGAGGAGGGCCCGCACGCAGCTGATGCTGCAGGCAATGCTGCTGCCGCCGCCGCGGCAGTGGCGGCAGTGGCGGGAGCATGCGCTGCCCTGGAGCTCGATGAGACGGCGGCAGCAGGAATGAGATGTGGTGTGGCTATGGCAAATGCGGCCGCGGAGATCACGATGATGCTTGACGGTGCTGTGGACAGCGGCGACAGCAGCGACGACGGTGATGTTGACAGCTGCCAGATGAACGACGCGTGGTGCGACTACGGATGGATGGACGGCTGCTATGCACACACGTGCGCCGCCGCGACTGGTTTTATGGGAGCTGGGGCCTCCACTCATGTGGACTACATTATCTGAGGTACCACGTTTCTGTCAGGGACGTGACTGCTGTCGGCGATGACCACGTAGGTGCCCAGTGGCCGCCGCGTTACTCAGGAAGTCAGGAAGCAGCACCATCGGAGATGGATAGCAGGTAGCAGCCATTTTGCAGCATGCTGGCAAGCCCGCTGCGTGTGGCTGATGGCCACTGCATGACCTGGGTGCATGCGATGCGCGCATGCCCCCTGCATGCGTCACTGTGGACATTTGTGTCCTGTGCATCATGCGGCCGAATCGTGGCGGCTGTCAACTTGATGGTTCAACCTTAAGACATCCGCACCCCAAGGCAGCAGAGAGGCGCACCAATGCATGTGCAACTGAGGCGCGCCATACAGCAGAGTGTTCTTTGTGGTGTTGTGACCTCGCCGCATGTGCGACCGGCTCCCTGGCGCGGAGCATTTAGTTTATTGCATTCAGCAGCCACCACTGGTTCCATTTGAAGTGTTGTGGGGGTGGATATGTACCATCAGCACAAGTGTGAAGGATTCACAGCTTGGTGTATCAGCTTACTATCCGCTATGAAGATTATATTAGCGTGATGCGCATCGGTTCTCAGAACGGTTCTGTCAAATTCTTTGTTCCATAAAGCCACGTAGCTTATTATGTTATGCGTGGCAGGCAGACCAGCATGTTGTCTGTCCGCGTGAGTGCGTGCTGAGTGCAGACGCGATACCCCCCTCTCAGCTGATACACCTGCGTGGTGATATGCCTCCGCTCACCCCTGCTGTGTGATGCCTTCCCCCCGCCCATGCAGTACACGCTGACTGTGCACAGGCTGCAGCGCACCTGCACGACGTACCGTATGCACATTCATCCACCGCTGACCGGCTTACATGGCGTACGCTGCTGCCTTACACGACGTACCCTGCTGCCTTACAGTTACAGGCAGCTGTATAGTTTCAACATATGTACTACTGGGGTTCGGGGTGGGACTGGCGCACTCACATGGCACCGTGCGCGTGTTCACCCGCCTGCCGCTGCTGCGTGTGTCGCCGTGGAGCCGCCCGCATGCCAGCCTGGTGCATGGTGCATTCGGTGCCAGGCAGGTGTGATCCCACCACCACCATGCCCTCTACTGCCCAGCTTGTGTCGTTCCCCTGCTGGCGTATGCTCACCACGCTTCCACCACCATCCCTCACGCCCCCCAATACAAATCTGCACATGTCCTTACACCCCCCCCGCCCGATGTATTTTGTTGGGCACCCAATGTGCCCTCACATTTTGTATTTGGACCTCCTGTACCTGCTCCTGTACTTTATGTGAACCATTCTGCGCAACCTGTGTAGAATCATCCTACCTGTACGAGTATACGCACGCCTGCATGGTATGCTTTGGTGGCGGGCACAAGCCAGTGCGCACTGGTCCACAACAAATGCCATGCTGCCAACGTTTCGTGGCTGCATTCGTGTGTACCCCACATCCATGTCATTCATGTGACATTGTGATTGTGGCCTGTTTCTCTCACTTGTGTGATTTGTCTGTTCCTGCGATTGGCAGGTGCCTCCCTGTCTGGTGCTGCACCCGGCGCATCCGTGTGCAAGTGTGCAGTGTGGCAACCTATGCAGGGCCCTGGGCCGACGTTGCTTGGGGCTCAACACAACACCTCCCGACAGTGAATCATACCTGCGCCCAGCCATGCAGCCGGTCTGACGAGAAGGCGCGCATGCGCCCCAGTGCATTGGCTGCGTCGTTGTACCGCACTGCCGCTGCATGCGCAAACTTTGCTGCACAATTGTGTTTCACGGTATCATCTGCCACTCCTCTGTCTGCCGGTGCGGACATGCCAGATTGCTTGGAACAATTCCAGGGACCCATGTTGTGCGCTCAGAGCACCCGTCGATAGGGCCCCATGCGCAGAGGTACGGTGGCCTTGCTGGTTGCTTGCTTGCCATTTGCGCCACCTTCCCATGCCTGCAACGACTAACTGTGCATCAATGCATGTGCATTGTGCCGTGCAATCCTAACGGGACAGTCATTGAACTGTGCATGTGAACTTTGAGAGCTGGGAGCAGGCGAACACGATTTACTTTCCTGGAAGTAGAACAGCCCACAGTTGCACAGGCAGTCTCAAGCGGTTTCACGCAAAAGTGTCGAAACCATGCCCTGTGAGTGAACCAGCAAACGACACACGCACACGCCCTGATATGCCTATTGACAACGTAAGGGCAACGTTCACTGCAGCCAGTTGACTGTTGCAGCAAACTTGCTGTAACGCTCCTGCTGGCATTACCACTGTTGTACGCAGGTGGAAACATCCGCTCACAGAGTTCCAACGGATGCATGAAACAATAGACATGTCTTGGCCATCAATATGCATGCTGGTCCAAAAGCCCATACACACCAGCTCCAGGGTTCAGGCAAAGTCATGACCGGGTACAAACTTGGGTGCAAGGTTGTGCTCGCACGGCCAGCACTCCCAACTCGCTCCAGTAAAGTATGGGAAATCGCAGGTCGTGAATACACACGGTGCAAGCCGTTTTGCTCAGTTGGTGGCAGCGAAGACTACCTCGCTCGGTCCATTGTTCCTAGGTGCCAACAGGCAACAACTGCCCAGAAACAAAGAACACAAAGACAATACATCAAGGATGGCAAATTGTATTTTACACTTCACCTGACCCGAGAAAGGGTATCAGGGACGGCAGCCTTGGCATCAGTTGCGAGCAAGCAGCTGCAAGAAGCTGGGCGGATTGGTCCTGTCAAGCTTCAATGCGCTATACCCCATGCACCCACATGTGGATATGCAAATTTTACGTTGTGTTGTATACATACAGGACTTGGACACCCTTTTCAGCGATCGAGAACAGGTCTCCCTGTACGTCTGCAACAACCATCGTTTACGCTCTTGGGCTGTCATCGGGCCAGACCTGATAAACCCGAACCCTACAGGTCCTAGTCATCATAACACCTATCAATTTTCCCTTTTGCAATTGTGGGTAATCACAAGCCAAGCGAGTTCAAGCAATGTCCTGCCACGCTCCTTTACCCCAGAATGGAACCGATGGCACCGCGTTCGTGGCCGTAGGGCAGATTTGTAGCAGTCCCAAAACCAGCAGCCCTGCAGTCCTTGGGTGTAAGCTGTCCGCTGCTAGCGGCACGCACTTGCCCATGGCAGGGACGGTGCTGCCGAGCGGGTGTACGCCTGAAACTGCAACAGGTGTCCCATCACTCGCGGACCTGGTCAACCAGCTGAAATCCGCCGTAGATGCAGAGAAGAGCTTGGGCTTTGGTTTGGGACCCACCAAGCAGGACGCTGCCTCTTGCAAGCGCCTGTGTTCAAAGGTCGTGGACGCACTGTCGGTAGGTGTCCGTCGGCATATTACGGTGGTATCAAGCAGGCTGTCATGCGAGACCATAGACCCCACGTGGCCCACGCACGTGCTTTGGGTACACACACAAACCAGCAGCAGCAAACGCCAATGTTCACAGGCCTTGCACTTGCGGCGAAGGTGCGAGTTCTGTCACCTTCGCCAGTGTTAGGCGATAGTAACAGCGGAGCGTTGGCCCCGGCAGAGCCTTGCACTGGCAATACGGCGCCGATAAGGCTGTCCCCATCAAGCGGGGGCCAAGCTGACAGGACAAAGCGATTCAAGCCTGCAGTCAGCACTTTCAGTGCTGGGGTATGGGCATCATGCAACATCCTGACCGTGCTACAGCTGTCGCACCGCCTCGCGCGCTGGTCCTCCTCCCTCACAGGTGTACTCGCTGGCCAACGCTGGTGACTGGCGCTCATACGCCGCCTTCTGCGACGAGCACTACACGCGCAACCTGGTGTTTGCTGATGATGACTTTGAGCTCATCGTGAGTTTGCTGTACCGGTCACATTGGCAGTACAACCGTACGCTCCCAGTTGCATGAAGAGCCCGGAGCACGGTTCAGCCCACCCTACCTCATTGCCAGCAGGGCCTGGTTGGCCCCACAGCTCGCTGTGCCTGCAGTGGGCTCGCCTGCTGCGTTCACATCGCCCTTGCGGTGTCCCACCTGCATCTTCCAGCGGCTGCGCCCGCGCACGCATGAAATGGCAATCAGTTCAGGTCGCTGCCTCATCGTACGTACTGCATCGTAAGGCTATATTTCTGCGGGCGACAGGCCCATGGCTAGACTCAGTACACGCTCAACAACTGATTTTGCCGGCATCCAATACGATACCAGCACATGCACAAGGCATGTACATACGGCCAACCTTTGCGTACCCGCTGACTTGTACTGTGTGTGCTATTGCCGCGTGTGCCCGCCTGTGCTTCTATGCACTGCACTGGATGCAGGTGCTGTGCTGGCAGCCTGGCCAGGTATCACGCGTGCACAACCACTCGTCCTCCCACTGCTTCCTCACGCCGCTGCAGCACGCTGTGCGTGAGGAGCGGTACGAGATCGCAATGGAGATGACCAGCCCGCGCGCGGTGCGTGATGCCTCCGATGGTGGTGCCCCCGCTGTGGCTGTGGCCCCCCACCGCCCGCCACCCCCCGGCATCATCCCCGGCTCCGAGGGCCCCTGCCCCCCGCTGACCCACATCGGCGGCGGCGACCTGCAGGTGAGCTAGCTAGCGCCAGCAGCGCTGCCCTGCCCGCTCAGCAAGGCGACAGGGGGTGCAGTGGCGGCCAGCAGTGGATGCCGGCGCGTCCGCTGGCACTGCTGTAGGTTGTTGCGCTGATAGGGGTGCCGAGTCTGGCACGACAGGTTGAGCAACAGTGGAGCCAATTGTGCACGCTGTGACAGCACCCCATCGCCCATGCTGCCCCATGCTCTCTGAGTGCTATGTTCTGAGCCCTGCGCCCCCCTCCTGCCCGCCTGCCTGTGTATGTGCAGGTGGGTGAGGTGGGCTACATCAACGACGCGCTGGCGCTGCACAGCATCGGAAACACTGCGCAGAGCGTGGCCGCCACCGCCGCGCAGCCCAGGGCTGGCGGCGGCCCCACCAGCGAGGCGGTCGCTGCCGCCGCTGCCAGGACCGCTGCGGCCGCCGCCACCGGCCTGCTTGCGTCCCCGCGCGCCACCCCCAGCGTCATTCAGGCGGGCGGCCTTGATGGCGGCGGCGCCGTCACGCTTCACGTGTACTGCCCGCCCATTCGGCGCGTGAGACTGTACGAGGAGGCGGATGGACGCGTCGTGGCCCGTGTGCCGGGATTCTTTAATGTCAAGCAGCACGTGTGATACGAACAGCAGCTGCCCATTCATTACCCCCCATACGTTATGTGGTCTTCATGAGGAATGCAAACACCAATCAAGAGGGAAAGAGCGGCAGCGTACCTATCAGTATGACATCAGCATAAGCCCGGCTCACAAATGACCAACCGAACATGTATGATGCCTAGTGTATATCTGCGGTGAGCAGCTGCGTGCGGTGCACCCCTCGCCACACTGGCTGAGCGCCGGGCCAGCGGTGAAGTTGTTGCTGCCTGTGCATTGACTGACATAGTGACACGAATACACGACCTGCACTGCAATCAGCAATGCGCTCCTTCTGCTACGCCTTTCATTGTGGCCGTTCATAAGAATTCAGATTGTTTTTTATAGATTTCGCTGGCCAGCCTAGACCTGCATGCTGCTGAGCAGCATTCATATCACCCAAGCGGCTTGCCCTCCGCCAAACTGGCTAGTGCATGCAGCTGCCGGGGCCATGTGGCCGCCTGGGGCACCTGCTCCCATTTGGCATGATTGACCGGTGCATGCACATAAGTGCCCTTTTGTCTGTGCTGCTGTTGGGCGGCCTGCCACTGCCTTATATCCCAAGTAGGAAGATGATGTTCAGGCTCGTTGCCTGGCATGCAACGCATGCCTGTGCCCGCCTGCATGCCTGCGTCTGCTGCATCACTCACGTCACATGCTCGTGTCCTGCTAGTGAGCCCTACACATGCCCCTTGCACGCTGGCAGCACGCATGCACGTCACGGACATGCGCAATAACTGACTGCGGGCGCTCCCACGCCCGTCGTTCAGCGTCATTGTGAGAACAAGAAGCCATTGAGCCTTGCTCCCGGACCAACGCTGTATGTAGCATGATGTGCGCAGCTGCTCTGTTGCAGGAAACTGCAGCGGCCCGCACAGCACGCAGTGCATGTATGCCATGCTGTGCTGTGTCAGTGCGCTACCTGTCAGAAGGGCAGTACCACTGCCCAGTTTGTAGCACGTCGATATATTGGCTCATTTGGAAGCTGGAATGGCTGGCCTGCGACTGACTGGAATGGCTGGCATGCGACGTGCGTGAATGGAGCCAGCAGCAGTGCGACTGCGCGGGCACCTGCTGACCACAGATGAGACAGGCGGGACCAGCGCAGGACAGCGCTAATCCAGTCTGGAAGTGTTTGTTAAGGCTAAGCCTGGGGGCGAGTGTCATAGGGTATGCGCGTGCCAAACTCGTCTTGTAGCAGGCGCGACTCACCTGCGGCTGCCTGCTCATGCTACTGCGGCTGCTCAGCCACAGCGCAACAACACAGGTCTCATCAGCTTGCTCAGGCTATGCACAACCTGGGCCTCCCTCTGACCCTCGCCAGCTGCAACCAGGCTGGCGCAACAGCATCAAGAGGATACATGAACCGCAGCCGCCGCCACACTTGTGTGCGTGTGCAGCCAGCCACCCACCGTTCATGGCCGGCCCCTGTGCTTTACCTGTGCTGGTCAGGGAGCAGCGTCCAGCAAGCTTCAGCTGACAGTCCTGATACTGCAACCACGCTCAGTGCTATCCCAGCTATGCTGTCCATTCTTTACGGTT
The DNA here is from genome assembly GCA_001662385.1 of Chlamydomonas asymmetrica. Classification (NCBI taxonomy): domain Eukaryota; kingdom Viridiplantae; phylum Chlorophyta; class Chlorophyceae; order Chlamydomonadales; family Chlamydomonadaceae; genus Chlamydomonas; species Chlamydomonas asymmetrica. The sequence continues at coordinate 30,134 of BDDA01000930.1, read as the reverse complement.
CAACTCAGCGAGTTTTGAGTCAGTCGTCCACACCTGATGTGTCTGGGCAAGGTACGCAATGCAAACGTCGTCCTGCAGGGCTAGGTAAGTACTACCCGTAGCGTCGGGGTATATAACCAGCAGCTTTCCAATAGTTCCAGCGCGTCAATCCAAAAGCCGATGTAAGCAGCACCCAGGCGCGGCCGAGCAGCGCGCGCGAGACCATCCAGCCGACACCATCAAACTGCCAAATAGAGCTTCGGAATCCAGGCGCTCCCTGCACAGGTTTTTCATGTCACACTGACACTTTCTGGCCTGAACAAGGCTGGCGTGCAGCTTGACACTGCTTGCGGCGTCCATGTGCACACGCACAGCAGACTGAGAAATGCAGGAAGAGCGAACGAGGCACTGGTCAGCCCGGATACCAAGCATTCATGCTATAATGAGGCTCACACATCGTGATTCGGACTCGTTTTCGCAGGCTGGCAGGTGTTTTGCAAGACATCGACACTCCGGATCCGAGGAAGGTGCAAGAAGCTGGCCCCCGACGGAGCGAAATCATAAGTTACTGACAAGCCCTTTGTGGTATTGCTCTACCATAGTAGTCAAAGCAACTGTTTGCACCTAACGTGGCTAGCGGTTTGCTTTACGTTTTCTTTGCCCTGCGCATAGTGCGCGCTCACTGGGCAACGCAGACTGACAACAGCCACTCCAATCATGACGACCTGGATGAGTTTCGGGGTTGTCACAACAGCCATGTCTGCGCCTATGAGGCCGGCTTACAGTGGGGATCTCTCTATGTCTCTTCTTTCGTCGCTCAGTGACTCACACCTGGTGCCTCGACGCGTGACACGCGCAGCGTCCGTCAGCCTCGCACCTGCGGATGGGAGAGGGACCCTGCAGGAGCTGTTGATGGAGCTTCGCTCAGCTATGGTGGCTGAGAAGTATGAGGGCCAGGAACTCGGGCCCTGCAACCAGACCGCTGCTTCGAACGCACGGCTGTCCGCGCGCGTAGTGGCTGCGCTTCAGGTGAGGAGCTGTGCACGAGAGCCAGCAGTGATTCTGTCAGCTTCTGCAGCCTTGCTTCGTTTTGCTGGCTGCCATGCCTGGCAACAAGCGATTTCCATGCATGCCTGGCAAGGACGACAACAACACTACCGTTTGGTGATTCCGTACTGTTTGTTACATCAATAAGTCAATCCCTATACGGGAACAATAATGGCAGGGTTGTTGCAGCAAGCACTTCTTGAGCTGCAGCACTGGCTAGGTGGTTTCGCTGCGGGGGCCGCACCCAGAACTCCTGTGAACTTCACTGCTCTACAGCCGGGCAAAAGCGCATGCCAGCAAAAGTGCACTCTGACTTGTTCATCCCATTTGCAAGTCCTAAGCGTTACATACTTGCAGTTCACTGCAACGTATGGTGTAAAATACACTTTCTGCGGGGGCGGTATTCAACAGTTGGCTCGCAGAACATACATGTGCACTCACGTCCCTTGACTGCTCAAAAGCGATTGCGCAGAATGCACCTCTTCCACTTGCTCTGTGGCAGACCCTAACTTGCGCTTACAATGGCTCTTTGCTTGAACCCTGCTCTAGCCCCTCTATGGGGTTAGCGGCATAAGCATCGTGGTTGGAATTTGGAGCGCATCCCCAGTTTTGGCTGCTGACAGCCTTTGTTCACCATGCTGCTCTTGTGTCGCAGAAGTACTCCGGCTTCAACAACTCCGACTGGAAGCTGTACAGCTATTTCAATGACCAGCACTATACACGGAACCTGGTTTACGCAGACGATGACTTCGAGCTTATTGTGAGTGGCAAGTGGCAGTGCTTGTCAGTAACCTTGAGCAGCTCTGTAGCCGCCCGCAAAGTTTCCGCCATACCATATTGAGTGTCTTATGTTCGTATGCTGCTGATTGTCGGGGTGCGCATCCTTGGAGTGCGTCCCGCATTACTGCACTGCCTCATCTGGCATCGTGGCACAACTCGCTGTCGTGCAAGCAGCTTGAATGCCACAGCGCAACCTCTTTGCACCCAACCTTGGGCCAAAGCTTTATTCCTGGTCGCTGTGGGTGTGCCGTGCGCAGGTGATGTGCTGGCAGCCGGGCCAAGTGTCACGCGTCCAAAACCACGCCGCCTCGCACGCGTGGTTTGTGCCCCTGCTCCGTGGCGTCCTCGAGGAGAGGTATGAGATAGCATCCGACCCCACCAGTATGCAGCCCACGTCCTACTCGGGCGTGACGACACCAGTGCCGGTGCCCAACCTGCCTGGAGTGGTCAGCGCCGAGGCGCCGTGCCCCCCCCTCGTACACATCTCCGGGTCTAACGTGAAGGTGGGTGACTACTGTGGTGGCAGTGTGCAGCTTTGAGTGTTTCCAGCGGGGCTGTGGCAGTGGTTCAATCTGTGTAACTTGTGCCGACGCCATGGCCGTACACTGGCACTGGTACTGCGCTCTGGGCATTGCACACCCAGGACCACCATGAAGCTCGTTGCACACGCAGCCATGTACAAGAACATTCTATCTGCGGCATCGTCAACTAACTAGGCTGGCATGCGTGTGATGAGCTGGGAGTGATTTATTGCACATGTTTTTACTGCGGGTGTGCTGGCCGGGCTGCGGCACGCCAGCTTCCAATTGCATGTGGTGCTTCGGTTACTTTGGCGGGTTAGCGTGTCTGGACCTGCAAAGCTGGCATGACTACAGTCATCTGTGAACTTGTTGGCGGTCATCGGGGTGAATCGTGCCTTTCTTGTTTCGGTTCGGTTCCGATTTGCCACCCCCAGAACGGGAGCAACCTCCATGATCTTGCAGCGTCATGCGTACAAACCCTCCCTGGGGTGGCTTCCTGCTCTGTCGCTGTGGATGGGTTGAAAATTGACGCCTGGGGTCAGGCGGCATCATACCCTTACTCTTCGTGTGTTCGTGTGCCTGTGCCCGTCCTGAGTGAGGTTTTGTGCGACAGAGGGGGTGACGTTGCTGCCTCAGGGGTGACCGCCCTGGTGGCTGCCTGTGCGCTTCACCGTCTCTCTCGCCTTCAGCTGAACATGCCTTGTGCTGCTGCTGCCCGCTCACAGGTTGGCGAGGTATCGTACATCAACGACATGCTCGCGCTGCACAGCCTGGCCAACCCTGTACCCAACGCCAACGCTGCACAATCCAGCGGGGGTGCACCCAGCAGTAGCGCTGCCAACGCGTCCACGTTCAGCGGCAGCAGCGGCGATGACGTGACCATGGGCAATGCCGCCGGCGCCAGCGGGCGAGACACGCCCGGCACGTCAAGCACGCCCTTTGCGGGCGACGCGGTGGCCACTGCTGCAACCATTGCCGCAGTGGCCGCCGCCGCCGCCAGTGCGGCTCTGGCGGCGGCTCAGCCGTTCTGTGGGGCGGGCGGCGGGGGCTCCAGCGGCGCGGTGCCTCACGGCGTGTCACTGTCGCTGCGGGACCCCTCGCTGCCGCGCGGCGGCCTGGAGGGCGCGGGCGCTGTCACGCTTCACGTGTACTGCCCCCCGCTGCGGCGCGTGAGGCTATACGAGGAGGCGGAGAACCGCGTGCTGCAGCGCGTGCCCGGGTACTACAGCATTGGGGGCGTGCGGCGCAACACATGATGCGGCGACAATGCCTGCGTGGGCAGCTCCCTCCCCTCACGTAGCGCCTGCGGTGTGGACTGCAGCACAGTGCGTGCTCATGGATGGTTGCTGCTTACACGTCGTTCTGGTTCACCCATCATTCCTGTAGGTATCTGCTGAATTCTGAGAACTGTTTGCCCACGTGCTCGCTTATCTGTCGAGTTTGATGTGCCGGGGGCAATAAGGAACAGGGCAAGGCTTCTCAGTGGAAGCATGCCCGCCACAGGGTGCACTTGCTACGCGCCACTACTACAACCACTACATGTGCCCTCAGGCTTACATTGCGACTTGCGGGCACCCGCGGCACCCTGGTGGAACTAGTACTGCGCTGGCACTTGCCGGTGGGCCTTGGTGAGCACCTGCGTGTCTTTCGAATTCACCTTTCCCCCCCGCTCCCCGCCCCCCGCCCCCCGCTGGGTCTGCAACGTGTGTGTCCCACGCACTCATCAAGGTCATTTGCATCCACACACCTCGTCATTGCGCAACAACTTGTGTGTAATGGCCCCAGCACCGAAGCCATGCTCCCAGGCATTCAGGATCAGCCGTGGAGCAGAGGGCAATTCCATGCCATACGCGCATGTGTTTGATATCCAAGTTGCATGTGCGGTACTTTTTGACACGCACTGCCAGACATCACCAGCTTCCTCTGCAAGGCTCACTCGCATAT
>BDDA01000930.1:3150-24814 GCA_001662385.1 Chlamydomonas asymmetrica | reverse complement strand
GTGTGTGTGTGTGTGTGTGTGTGTGTGTGTGTGTGTGTGTGTGTGCGTGTGTCGTCGGGTAGAGCGCAACGCGCTGGACGCGCCTGAATCTAGCATTACTACTCCAGGCACGGGACGGCGCGCCGTGCGTTGAGGTTGGCTGGAGGCTTGCTCGCTCTTGCGTAGGCCCTCCGGGCTTATCCGCAGCTTTGGGGGGTTTGCACAGGATGCGGTATAAGCGCTTTCTTTTGGCACCATGCATGCTACAGCCCTTCCCGGCAGTCATAATGGAGTGCTGTTGTGCCCGCTGGGCTGTGTTGGGCGCTGCAGCTGTACATATGGACACGATGTGCGGCTTTCTGAGGCGTTGCTTGCAATAATTTCTATGCTTATTCAAGCAGTCCTGGAACCTTTGCACACCTGCCTGCCTGCCTGCTTCCCGTGGCGGCGCGATGAGACACACGCAGGCGTTATTGATCGGCATCACCCGTACGATTCAAGAACGCTGAGCAACCTTCGGGTGCTGTTACCCGGCCCTGGTTTGGGCCGGATGAGCACGTTGCCTGCTGGCCCTATGCTTTGTGCTGCTGACTGGTTGAGCAATCCATGTGGACTCTCATAACGCACTATTGTGCAAGCCAGCATCTGCTGTGCACAAGCAAATTCTGCATATGGTCCAGCTTAACCAGCCATGCTGCTTTTGTGTGTTGGCATGTGGTGTGCCCAAGCCACACTGGCATGCTGCCAGCGTTGTGGGCGTCCTTGCCCGGAAGCAACCAACGTGAACAAGATCAAGTGTGTGTGGGCGCATGCCTTAGCTGGAAGCTTCTGGCCATGTCGCGGTGTGCTATGGGATATTGCTCAGGTGCTCGTGAACCAGCAGGGCTGGACCCATGACATGCATTGCCCCGCATTGCATGCGCACTGAATGGAAGCGGTGCGATAAATAGCATTACATTCGCCTGGTGCAGTAGCAGTACACTCTGGTTTTGGTTGTTCGTTTCCTTTGTTCTCTTCGGCCCATGCACTGAGTGTAGCGAGTACTTACTGCACTGTTGTGTATGGGGTGCTGGAGGGTGCTGCGGAGGCCGGTCGGCTGGCTTGCTTGAACCCACGCATAATGGCCGGCGTCTGCGTGCTCATGGCTGTCATGTACTTTATTTGATCCCGTCACCTGACACGAGGGTGCTGGTGCGCATGCGCACACGGGGGGATCTACTCCCTGACCTCTGGCCACCTCGTGTGTGTGCGCCGTCATGCGCACGCTCGCGCATGCCGGCATGCACATGTGTTCATGTATGTGCCTGTCCTCATGCTCCTTGAGAAATGGGCTGATAATCCCAAGGGTCGTGGAGTGTTCACAGTCTGGGCACATGCATCGGGGGGCCTCAGCCGGCCAGAACTGAGGGGCACAGCAGGTGGTTGAGAGGTGTATGCTGGTGTAGGTAGGCTTGCCTTCATGTTGTCCTGCGGGCGAGGAGGCCAGCTGTTCAGATTGCATCAGCAGGCAGGGCGAGGCAGGCCGCTCGATGGGTAACACAACATGTACGGCCTCGACAGGTTGTGACACGGCGGATCATGCCAGGCAGGCAGGGCACACACTGCTGCTGCGTGGCCTACTGGCCTGGCAGCCTCACATTTGTGTAAGGGTGCCCTCGGCATTATGCAGTGCAGCCGATGTCATGAACCCTCAGCAGCACGTGTGCATGCAGTCCCATGTGGCACGCATGTGAGCTGGGCTGCTGCAAGAGCACGTGCGCCAACATGGCCCACACGATGCCTGCCTTTCACCTGGCATGGCTGACAATGGCAGTCCACTTAGTGCATAGTACCTGATGGGCTGATGTGCACAAGCCAAGAGTAAATGGCAGGCCAAACTGCGTCAGAACTGCACCGGCAATGCCCGTAGTGGGCTGCGTGTGCAAGCATGTGGCCTGAAGGTATTCCTCATGCGCCACACACACATACCTTGTGCGCATGGCCCTCGCTTGCCCAAGCAGAGTTGCAGACATGCTGCACTGTGGCACGCTCCTACGCGCATCCTCCATGAGCCTCGCACTCGCCCTCATCGGCTCTGCGTGCAGTCCCTGCACTGACAGCACCAGCCTGGGACCCACGTGAGGTGAGGGGGGAGGAGGCAGGGGTCCTGGGGGACGTGTGTTGCGCAGGGTGGCCCGCAGTTGCACAGCAGATTACAGTGCAATTGACACCCACATTGGCTTGCGCGCACTGCGAACAATGTACTTACAGCATGTGGGTCCTGTGTCCATCAGAAGCTGCTCTGCAGTCTTCACATAAACCTATGTACCCACTACCCAGCACCCGCTTTTGGAACAATCAGCATTGTGTGCTGCCGTTCACATGCACAGCGCTGCTAGCACAACGTGTTTGCGGCCATGCATGCACGATGAGCACCAGCAGCTGCAGGGCACGCTGTTTGCTGCTACACATGTGACTGGTCACCGTGCATGCATGCGGCTGGCCGTCCACCAAGCCAGCAATGCACGGAAGGCCATCCTTCCTGTCAGAAACGGGATGGCCATGCGAGCCCACTGCCGCACGCACACTCCCTAACAGGCAGCATGCGCAAGTGCAATAGCTGGACAGGTTGGCCAGCGTGCATTCACGCATCATGCTCAGGGCACCGAGTATGGCACGCAAGGTGATCAGCGCTCGCACTGCTGGCCGTCAAGCGCAGCAACTGTGGGTTTCAGCACAATGGTGTTACATTCACTCAGTCTGCGAGGCCATCAGAATGAAGCCAACTAGTCATTGCGGTTACAGCCCTGCCGGCCCACCTGCCATGGCCCGCAGGCCAGCAGGGCGCTCAAAAGAGGTGCGCCATGCCACATCCATTGACGGCCGCACAGGCGGGGCCCAACTCACCTAAACAATCCTGCTATGCTCAAAGCCGCAAACCAGCGTTTATGTACATGGATAGACATTATGTTATGGAAAGCTACATGATTCAAAGTGGGATTCTGCAGGGACATCAACCCAGGTGCTACACACAGCAGCGGTGGGCTAGCCCAGGCGTTGGCGGAGTTGCGTGTTGGATGACTGGCGATGCCCTTCGATTTGCATGCTCACAGTTGTGAGTGAGGTAGCTCATGGAGCCACAACTCATGGATGCGGTGACACTTTGTGAAAGGGGCATTCCCTCCGCATGCATGCTGAATGTGCCATGTTCCGGCAAGAAGAGCGACAGATACAAAAAGCATGGATTCAGGATTGTACAAAAGGTGACGGAGTTACCGTAGTGAAAACAGATGAAACGCATGAATTTTCTCCCAGTCCGACAACATAAAAATCGCCTGGGCGAAACCCGCTGCATTGGTGCGGCAGAGTAGCAGCTTTTCCTGGCCCAAATGGCCCACACCACACCACACCGCTTGGTAGACGGTGTAGCCGCCTATATATTGGTCTACGCAGCTAGCTGCTTGCTGTGCTTCAGCCTCCACGGACGGCGCCGGAGCAAGGCGGGATGCGCAGCACCTGGCCAATGTGCGTGACCGGGGAGGTGAGCTTGTTGGCCTGCATGATGGCCGCCGCGCTGGTCTTGTACGTGGCGGAAATGGATGCCAGGGACATGCCGGCCTTGACGGTCGCCACGGCCTTGCAGACAGGCACCCCTGAAAGCATTGTGCACATGGGGGGCACAAAGGACGTTCAATGATACCGCGTACCGTACAAAAGCTGCATTCTGCACTGGTTACATCATGCCCGCACGGCGGTCAGACAATGCTAAGAGCGTACGGGGTCGCCAGCCTAGAGCCCCGGCGAAGGCACACAAGTGCATTGAGACCGATGCAGCCTGTCATGCGCAATCTATCACTCATGGACGCAAGGTGTGTGCACGGCTGGAGCACTCGCACTCACCCTTGGTGGTGGGCACGCTGAAGGAGCTGCGTGCGTTGACGGGGCAGCTCTTGACCTTGATCAGCTTGCCAGGCACCAGCTGGTTGGACTTCCCCGGCTTGAGGATGGTCTTGCCGTTCAGCTTGAGGATGTCACCCACCGTGCAGCTGAACGCGTTGGCCACCCTGGAAACACACACCACAAATGCGCACGCTGGGTTCAGGCAGCAGTGAGAGACAAACATGTATAACGCGATGCGACAATCAACAGGCAGGGTCAGTGCAGTGGTGCGGAGCACAACCCGCATGCATATCATCACACATGCATGCTTCCGTCCACATGCTACCTACTGCCAACATCCTGCTAGCCAGCTGCATTTGACACCCACTGACAGCACCACTCACTTGTAGAGGTAGTCGTTGGGGCGCGTGAGGTAGGTGGCGGGCTTGCAGGCGCTGCGCAGCGCCTTGACGCGGCCGCGCACCGCCTGCGCGTTGCTGCAGGGGGGGATGTTGACGATGTCGCCCGCGTAAATCAAGTCGGGCTTCACAAACATGGGGTTCACGTCCAGCACCGCCTGCAGCGTGACGCTGTGAGATGTCGCGATGGCATCAAGGAAATCCCCGTCGACAACTGTGTAGTAGTTTGCGCACTTCAGCTTGGGCTGGCAGGGGAGGTTGATGATATCGCCCGGCTGGATCAAGTCAGGGTTCTGGATGTTGGCATTGGCTGACAGCATGGCCTGGAAGTTGATGCCATAGGTCCTGGAGATCTGGAACAGGTTGTCGTTGGGGACGACGGTGTAGGTGGGGGGGCAGTCAGGGGGAGGAGGCGCCGGATCGGGCGTGGGGGTGGGCTCGGGGGTGGGGGCGGGGGGGACTGCGCACGCAAGGCATAGGGTGGGCAGGGGCAAACGTGTGAGCCTTCAAGCGCAGTCAAAAGCATCAGGATTGCAATACGGTATTACCTGCATGCATGTGGGCCAGGGGAGCACACCAATTATAGTGACGCATGCTGAGTCACACACATGGTCGCTTGTGCTTATCAGTACAAGCTTCATGCATCACCAACACGCGCTCACCGTCGCCACCCGCCACGACGGGCACCGAGGGCGGCGCGTTGATGATGCCGCAGGTGTTGACGCCGCGCTTGAAGCGCACGTAACCGCCCTCGCCCCATCCGGCCGTCCAGGAGTTACGGATGATCCAGGCGTCCTCCGTGTAACCGACGACCACAACGGCGTGGTTGATGTTGCCGTCAGCGCCGCAGGTGGGGTCAGAGAACACACCACCCCTACAAGGCATGGGCAAGCGTGTGTATGGTTAGGTGTGTTGAGCGTCAACTACTACCATGAAGGGAAGCACCTAGCGTCATCAAGCAGTGCCAGCAGCGCGCACGGTGCCATGCAGTGGCAACAGCGCAGGAGGAACAGGCTGCAGCGATTGTGTTTGCTGCCGCACGATGCATGCATGTACCGGACCATGGCTGGCATACCGGAATGCATGGATGCAATTGACCACCTTGCAAACTGTCTTTGTGCGGTACCATGTTTGTGACGGGCACCCTATCCTGCAGCAATCACTCACCCATAGGCCTGGAAGGCGTCATTGGCCATGATGGCAATGGAGACGGGCTGGGTGCAAGCAGCCTGCAAGCGCACCAGCGTAACACAGCCTTCGCAATCAGCACACCTGTCTCTGGAGAACAATTGAGGAGGTTGTGCACAGCCAGCGCCAGTGAAGCTAAACAGGGTTGCTGCCGCATCAAGTGCTCACAGGCTGCACCTCAATTCACACAGGTACCACTCACGTTCAGCAGAGCGCCCTCATCCTTATCAATTTCTACATAGTTGGTGACCTTGACGGTCGCCTGCGCCACGGCGTCGTTGTTGCACTGGTCCTGGTGGGGCGCGTAGGGGTACAGCGCCGCGGTGGTGAGGCCCGTGACGCCCATGAGGTACTTGAATGCCGTCTGCATCCACCTGCATGCATGCATGACAAGGACCCGTTGTTGTCAGGTGCATGGCACGTAGCTTGCCTCCAAAATGCATATGCTAATATGCAACGCCTCCCCACCGATTTCAGAAGCACAGAGGCTGATGGATTGGATGCTGCCGTTGCATCTTCAACGCGGGGTGGGCGACACACGATGCTGAACAAAGCAGCGAGCCACAGCATGGCAGACCTTAACTCACCCTCCGTTGCAGCCTCCGTTCTCCGTGTTGCAGTCCACCAGCTGCTTCTCGCTCAGCTGGGGCAGCGTGCCGGTGGCAATGGCGTATGCGCCCTCAACGGCAGCGACGCTTGAGAATGTCCTGCGTGTTGGAGGAAGTACATCACGTTGCTGGATCGGCACATAACCGTGTGTGCGGGGAGGGGTTGCGATGCTGGGTGATAACTCAAGATGTAGTATTAAACCCCCATGCAAGTCGGCATGGGAAGATCAATAATACTGCGTTCGTCCACCTTACCAGCATGATCCGCAGCCGCCCTGGTCACGCACAGGGTTGACCACGCCCATGTCACGCCAGTCCAGGGTGGCAGGGCAGTCGGTACCATCCTTCAGGCCTGCACATGCAGGCAGCGGGCAACCGGATTTGATTGCTGCGCACATGCAGGACGCAGGCACGGTTTGCCGCTAGTGGATGCATGTTGGACGCTTTCACAGTGGGTGCATGCCACATGGGGGCGGGGCATGGATGGATGTCGGGATCAACGCTGCAGACTGTACACACCAATCCCCGCACGCATGCAAGCGGGTCCAAGGCTAGTGCCTCCCACCTGAGCTGCGCAGCTGGCTGCCCTTGGTGATAACCTTGGGCGGGTTGAGGCCGGTGCGCTTCACGATGTTGCCAGTGGTCTTAGCGGTCCAACCAGCGTGCAGCGACATCATGCTAGGGACGCCTACAGCGGTGGCGTTGCTGACAGACTCGCCGGCATCATCCTCAGACGACATCAGGCGCCTGCGTGCCATCTGCAGCGCTGGCGCCAGCTCAGCCGAGTCTCCGATGTAGATTGAGCCGGACAGGTGGTTGACCGTCAGCTGCGTACGTGTGTAAAGGGGGGGGGGCCGGGCATAACAAGGTGGCACGGATGAGGGAGGGCATCAGCATTCATCCACTGCAGCATGTGGGTGCAGCGCATCAAAGGCGCATGGTATGGCAGTTCAACTGCATGCCAACTGTATTCGCATGCGCGGGACTCGCGTCCAGCACAAGCGCAGGCTGGTGCTGAGCATGACAAACTCACCCAGTAAGTAGCGTCGGGGTTTGAGTTGTGGTCAATGACTAGGTTGACGCGGCTGCGCCAGATGTCATACGCCTGGCCCTCCTCCTGCGGGCTCGCAACACACACAATCACGGCTTGTGAGCTTCACATGCATGTGGTGCGAGGCGACTCCTGAGCAGGTGCAGCACGAGGCCGCTCAGCTCAGCCTGCTGGCTTCCCCGGCTGACACGCTGGTGCATCAAGCCACTGACCCACACACGTGGCTCGGCTCCATCAAGCATGCTGAGTTACGCTCAGCGCCCACCCAGCTATGAACGGGACGATTGACGAGATAAGAGTGCACAGCTAACTGGGTAGTACGCAGGTGAGGGGCGAGGCCACATGGGGGAAAGGCGGCGCTCACCTCAGGCGCGAAGCTAAGCATGTGGCGTCCCTTCCATGCTTGGAACCCGGCCTCAGGGTCAGCGCGCAGTGCCAGCGCCTCTGACAGCGCCTCCTCACGGCCAGCGTTGGGTGCGGGCGCGGGACCAGGCGCGCGCTCAAACGAAGGGTGGAAGCGAGCGGCTGACGCGCAGCCTGAAGTTGAAGACAGACAATCACACACATTCTTGTTGACCATGCTGCTTGGATTGGAGCAGCGGAGTGACAAATGTACTGCAGAATGCGGCAGACTGCAATCCATCTCACCGATCGCTGCTAGCGCTGCAAACAGCAGCGACGTAGTGATTGGTCGCATTGTTGAGACTTACAACTGACTATGCGAAAACCCTCAAACTGCGGGAAAACGACAGAAGGCAACAACAAATTCCACGACATGAGTGTTAGGGTGACTAGACTAGACAAACAATTTCGGTGTCGGTCTCAAGCTTGGAGCAAGCAGAAGGCCAGTGTGGTGAAGCACGAAACAGTCAAGGCTGGCCTTCAAAGTTGGCCGGCATCGAGCACTGCATTGGCAGCCAATACGTTGTTGTTCTCTGAATTGGTGTAATGCCAGCTCCCCTTCAGGCCAGACGCTGCCCTCAATCAAACCCAGCCAGTCAGCCACCCCCTGACTGACATACACACGTGACTGACGACGTGTGGAAGGGCAGGCAGGCATTTGCAAACTCACCTTGTAAGTATGAGCTTCAGGAAAATGTATCAGCAACAGAACTGTGCAGCTGTCGCGTTTCGCGTCACTATCGGAATGTCCGAGGCTGAGGCGGACGGCCGGACGCGGTGGCCAGTACGTTTGATGCACACAGAGCTGGGTGTTGTGCTGGTTTGACTGACATGGTTGCTCGAACAGCAATTATATGCATTTGGTGTAGCTTCAGTCTGCAGCACATAGGTCCCGACACTGTTGCTTAGGTGCTGCTCTCAAGGGCCGACGTTGCGGGGTCTATGGTCTTGGTCTCGACCTGCGGCATTGCCAGAGGCGTCACGTCACGGCTCCGCCCTGTGCGAAGAGGTCAACATCGTTGGCGCATGTACCTTAAAGACGCGAGTGTACCATATTTCTTGCTCCTTACAGTCCTTACCGTGCACAAGACCAGCCGTTTCAGCAGTGTATTTGTTGCAAGCGACGAGGTCACAGAATCAGATACACTCAGTTTTGGAAGCACTGACATGTGCAGGACCTGGTGTAAGCCTAGTGTGTTTCTACGAATACGATTGCATTGGCGTATCGTGCAATCGTTTACGGTTGCACGTTCTTCAGGTTGGGCTGAAAGGTGATTGGTTTCCGCCCGGTTTCAGCCCAACCTGCTGTCCATGCTCAGTCACAGTGCCGGATCAACTAAACACATATGAGGACATGTGGTCATTGCTGCTGTCCACAACCCTCTCTGCTATTGAGGTTGATTGGCGATTACGGTTTTCCTTCGCTGTGCCAGCAAGTGTGAACGGAGACAGGCAGTTGTTCACCCATAGCCCAACCCAACAAATCTACCACATACTGCACAGCAGTAAATGTTAAAATGTGCCTACATTTACTTTGTTGGTGCCCCATGGCATAAGCTTGCCATTGTGGCTGACGCAGGTGACGTTGCGTCATGGTGGTGCGTGGTTGATTGCCCACCGTTAATAGGTGCTTGTCCGGGTGCTTGTCAACCCTCTCTCCCACGACTAGGACGTATTGCATCAATGTTTGACTGCAATCACTTGCCATTGCTGTTGTGCTGCTCAGCTGGTAGGTGCAATTGGGCCCTCTGGCAAGGATGGCGTCACCCTGCACACAGAAGACACTCGCACGTGTGCGCACGTAGCAGGACTTTGCGCTCAGCCATGCAGTTACCCAGTGCAGCGTGTCCTGCACCTAGTTGCACTCAAGGCTCTCTTTGGGTAGGCTGCAAGGCTGCTTGCCTTGCACCGCCTGAGAACGTGTCAGAGGCGGCCGGATGCCATCGCACCTAGCACAGTAAAAGCCCACCTCCACGTGTGTGGTTTGGTGGCGTGTACACCTACGGCACATCTGCCTGCAATGATTGATCTTGTACATGCTAAATACACTGTTCATTTGTCTACTGGGCACAATTTGGACGTAGTGAGGGTGCACACAAGCATTCATGCATTTGGCCCGGTCGCGTTTGCCGCATTTCCATTCGTAGCAATGCATTGGGTGCTCCACCCTGTACGTTTGCAGGCATGCATGCATGGTGACCACCAGCTGCAGGGCAGGCCGGGCGGTGCTACACATGCGACTGATCATCGTGCATGCGTTTGGCAGGCCGTCCACCCGCCAGCAATGCATGGAAGGCGATCTGACAGGCTGGCCCTGTCAGCCCAGCGGCGCTTGCGCCGTCAAACGGCTCCCTACCACCACCAGGCAGAATGTTGGCGCATCCGCGGCGAGACAATTCAATCCACATCGCCAAACGAAACACTTGCCTATATGTCAGCCTATATATCATATGGTGAATGTGCGGGCAGCAGGAGCCGCAGGCATCCGCCTCTCCTTGGCTTTGCCGTGCTGCCGAAAGCTCAGCATGGCGAGGAAGGCATATGGAAACCAATAGCTGCACCAGAAGCAGCAGAACATATTGCCGTTTGCGCAGGCATAATCAGGACAAGAGATCAACGAACGATCGGCTGATATTGTACATGACCAGTACTTCAATGACTATTCAGCATGTGGCAGCATGCTGGTGATCACAGGGGTGAGCCGGTGATGCTGCGGCACGCCATGCGTGCATGCACAGGGGCAAGGGGGAGGCACGGAGGAGTGACAAGGGCGGCATAGCATGCCCACCCCCCACCCTCCGCGGCCCCGGCCGCAACCCACCATGCAGCACCAACCCCATTGTCCTTCAATTTCGTTACGTCAACCTGCCGCTCTTCTGCACACATTTCTGCTATTACACATGACGCACACACTGCGCATTTGCCACATGGTCACTTTGCAGTATAAAGTGTTGTGGGTGCACATGTCTGCCCTCTGCGCCAGGTCTAGCGTCAGGTGGCCAGCCACACTTCAAAACGTGTCCGACAGGCGCCCTGGACCGCTCTGCTGTTGGGCTTTCAACCATCTCTAAGAGACACACCTTCCTTTGAATCTTCTGCTGTTGTGCTCACCTGCAAGCCACTATCTGGGTGCCTTGCACATGGAAGACAGTCGCTGGCGGTTTCGCCCAAGCCGAGGACCCCTCTGGCGAGGGTCATTATCCCGTTTGGGGATCCCGAAATATGTAAGTAGCAGCATCGTTGTAAGAAAGATTGGTTCAGGCCTTTTATCCACGTCATGCCTGTGCAGAGCCATCCAGCACGGCCACTCTTCTGAGTTCTGTTTGCCTTGTGTGTGAACTGTTTAGCCAACACTAGCCCTATCTCTCAAAACCCCGCAATGTACACGTAGGGCATACTAAAAGCAGCAGGATTCTGCAGCCTCTCTTGCGTTATGCACTTAATGCACACCCTCCCAAGTCCATTGTGTTGACATCAGGTTTGGGTTTCGCTACACCACATGCTCTTGCAAATAGCAGAGCATGTTCGTTTAAAGCAGGTGAAGTGCATATACGGTTTTGGTTACTGCTGTGGTAAGCGTACGTGCAATGTTTTGCTGCAGTTGCCCCTGCAATGGGCACCCTGCAAAGGGCACCCTGTGTCACGGTAAGCATGCAAATGGCCGGCTGACTCAACAGATGCATTGTAACTTGCACAACCCAACAGCTCCAGGTCAGAGCAGGTCGGGAGCAGGTGGGTCCTTCTGGCTTCGCCACTGTTGTCCGCAGTTGAAATCTTACGGATGCCCGGTTAAGTGCTCAAACCGTCTACCACACAGCCGGTGCGTTCAGACAGGTGTGAGCAAATGCTTGTAGCTGCAGGACAGTCCCAGAGATTGCACGTTCCAAAGCCGCGGTCCACGCCGCGTGCACTGGTGGGGTAGGCTAGGGTAGGCAAGCTCAGGTGTGCAGTTGTCTGTTAGTGCAGGTGCAGCAGTCACCAGCTGTAAGCGTCCCTATAGCGTTGTGCTGCCCTACGTCACAAGGGTCAAAGAGGCCAACAAAAGGCCTTCGCAATTTTTCGCCCAGTCCTCCTGGAGTCTTTAATGCTGCTCCCCAGATCTCCATCAAAGTCTGTTTTTGGAAACAAAACCCAGCCCAAGTTTGCTGTGAAGTTCCATCACCCCCTGCGCTCGACCTTTGAGCAACTGAGCAAGACACCATGGCCGCCCTGACCTCTTCCAAGGTTGCCTTTGCCCCCGTTGCCTCCAAGGCCTCCCGCCGCTCGGTGGTGGTCAAGGCTTCGCAGCAGGATGTGGTGAGATACTGGCGCCACCTTGTGCTTCTATGGGACTGGACCTGACAGCAGCTCACAGAACGCAGCGTTTGCGTCATCTTCGAGTCGATGTTGCTGCTGGTGAAGCGTTGGCGCAGCTCCTCAGCCAGCACAGCTTGGTTCTACAAGCAAGCTTCCTTCACTACTGAACACCGTTGTTTGCACGCTGTCTGCAGAGCCGCCGTGCCACCCTGGGCGCCCTGGCTGGTGCTGCCGCGCTGGTCTCTGGCGTCGCCCCCTCGAACGCTGAGTTCGGTACGTCGGCGAACGTGTTCGGCAAGATTACCAACAAGTCCGGCTTTGTGCCCTACGCCGGTGAGGGTTTCGCTCTGCTGCTGCCCAGCAAGTGGAACCCCTCCAAGGAGAGGGACTTCCCCAACGTCGCTCTCAGGTGCGAAGTACCGAGGGGCAACAGTTTGTGTGTGTTCGTCAGATTGGTCTCAAGATAAGAACATGGATGCCCGAATTTAGTTGAAGCAGGCTGCATATGCACTCAGCTTGTGAGGTAAAGCTGCAAATGTTGGTTTGCCTGTGACACTCCTAAGGAGTTGCACACAGCAATAGCAAAACGGCCATCATCAATGTTGGAGCTGAGCACCGCTGCTGGGGCTGGGTGGCGAATTCCTGTGCTGAAAGGCTTTGCTAGCATGAAAAGCATATTTGTCAGCCTTCTAACCAGATCTTATACTGTATGCTGTGCAACAGGTACGAGGACAACTTCGACGCCGTGAACAACTTGGTTGTGATCGTGCAGCCCACTGACAAGAAGTCCATTGAGGACTTCGGTGCCCAGGACAAGTTCCTGAGCGAGTTCTCTTTCCTGCTGGGCAAGCAGTCCTACGCTGGTGAGTTGCGTGCCTGCCTTGTGCATACCCAGTTGAAGCTTCAGTAAGTGAATGCCGAAACCAGGGTTTGGTTGGCATGCACTGATGCGATGCCGTGTGTGATGTGGCGGTCTGGTGCAGGTGAGACCATCTCTGAGGGTGGCTTTGCCCCCAACAAGGTCGTTGCCGCGTCCCTGCTGGACGAGAAGGTGACGACAGACAAGAAGGGCAAGAAGTACTATGAGTACGAGATCCTGGTCCGCTCTGGTGAGTGGTTGATTGTGTTGTTTCCTGTCATACTAGCGTTCAGTGCATGCTGTATCGTGCCTGGACACTGTGTTTGCTCGTACTGGTCCTGTCCCGGGTCAGTATCTGCTCTGGGTTGCGCTCAACATGTGCTACCGCTTGCTTCGCTGCCTGCAGCTGATGGTGACGAGGGTGGCCGCCACCAGGTCATCAAGGCTGGTGTGGCCGACGGCAAGCTGTACGTGCTCAAGGTGCAGGCCGGCGACAAGCGCTGGTTCAAGGGCACCAAGAAGGAGGCCCTGGGCGCCATTGACAGCTTCACCATTGCTGCTTAGATCAGTTGATGCGTAATTCTTCGGTCAACCACGAACGAAAAATGTAGCATGGACTGGGACGGGTGCTGCTGCTGCCTGAAGCCGAAGCTCATGTTGCTGCCATGATGACTCTTTTATCATTATGTGTGCCCCATGCACCGAGGAATCATGAACAACACCATGTGCGCAAGGTTCACATGAGAGGTTGTGGCAACTGGCCGTTGCATAAATTGGTGTGCAGCTTTGCTCGCTGCCCCAGCTGCTCTCAGGTTGGGTCGCGCACCCAACACGCGTTGGCACGAACTGTTGTGCCACAGTCTCGCTCGCTTCTGCCTCTCCCCCGTTTGCGTTGTACAAAGCGTGTGTGGTGAGATGGCCCGTCTCTGCCCCCGGATAGCGTTGGCCATGCCTGCCTGTGGCTTGAACAGGGAGCTGGACTCGGACACACACTCCATCCCAGCAGTGATCGGATGCTTTTTGGATCGGATGCTTCACAAATCATAAGCTTGGTTGTCCAAGCAATGTCTGCCATGTACAAACACCACCCCAAGGGATGTGTAACAGTAAATTCACAGTATTGGTGTCTGTGCGTGATCCAAGGATCAGCTGTGTGGCATGCGCACCTCTGTGCAGTCCTGAATGCAGGCAGGCACACTCAGTAGGGCATCTTCTGACGGTTGCATGCGGCAGTCACGGCATATCACACAGCATATGCCTTCCAATCCTCCCAACATGGTGCAGTTTGTGATTGTACAGATAACCAACGAACGTTACTGTGTCGAGGGCTGCAACTGGATGATGAAACTTAGCTAAGTGCCCAGGATGTACACCGGGGATGTGTATGCGCCTGCGGCAGTCGGCCATGCGCGGTCCTCCATTGATACAGGACCACAGTAGATCATGACAAAGAAATACAGTGAATGCATGACTGATGCATGTAAAGTTACACATGTAGAGTTACAGCCTCAGCACCAGCCCATAGCGCAGCAGCACATGCTGTTGCACCCTCCTGATGGTGGCATTGCAAGGCCCCGACATGCGAGACTGCCAGTGCGGCAGCTCCGCCCACCCCGCCACGCGCCGCAAGCCCGCCGCAAGCGCCTCCAGGTCATGCGCCTGGCCCAACAGCCACAGCACCAGCCACTGGCAGGCGGCATGCAAGCGTTGCTCAATGCTGGCAGCTGCAGCTCCCTGTGGCGCCTGCTGGCCATGCCGAGCTGCACAGCCATCAACGCCCTCGCTGCACCGCACTGCTTCATGCCGTGCAGGGCCGCGTGCTGCTGCAAGCACGGCATCCAAAGCTGCAGGGGCCACAGCAACGCCCAGCACTGATGCAGGTGGTGGCGCTGCTGCAGTGGTGGCAACACCATCAGCAACGGCAGCGCTCCCGCTGGTGGGTTGTGCTTGCAACACGCTTGCCTCCTGCTGCTGCTGCTGCTGCTGCTGCTGCTGCCGCTGCTGCTGCTGCTGCTGCTGCCGGGCTGCTTCCAGCTCCGCCAGCAAGGCCTCTGCGGCCGCCCTGAACGCAGACAGCACGGACCTGGGTGAGTCCCCAGGAGCAAACGCGTGGCGTGCTGCTGCCTCGATGCGCTGCGCGTTCCTCACCGCTGCTGCTGCTGCGCCCGCTGCCTGACAGGCGCCTGCTGCTGCCGCACCCTCCATGCTGACCAGGTGCAACTCGTGCGTCACAACAACGTCCTCATTGTCACCATCGCCACCACCGCCACCACCATCACCGTGACCATCCTCATCCAGGCCACCGCATGCATTGTCGCCAGGAGACCGCTGCTGGCGCACATGATCACCAGGCGCACGACCTGCATCGCTCTGGGGCTGACGCTGAGCCACCGACTGGCCAGCCGGGGCTTCAGCCCGTCCCACGCGCTTGGAGGCCGCCGCCGCCTGCGGCTGTCTTGGTTGGCCCGCACGCATGAGTAGCACACCATCACCGCCACCGCCACCGCCTGTGATGGCAGCTGCATCTGACACCAATGCGCGCCCGCGTTCCCCCACACCTCCGCCACCCACCCCATGCGCATGCATGGCAAGCGTGGCGGGCGGTGGATGCTGGTGCTGCTGTGCAGGGTGTCGAGCGGGGCGCGCATGCACGCCATGTGCGTCGGCGCGCGCGGGCGCTGGCGCGCGTGCGGCTGCTGCTGCTGTTGGCTTGAGGTGCATCAGCAGCTCACGCTGCATGCTGGCAGGCAGCGCGGCCCATACGTCCGGGTCCACCTGCGCCATACTGACAGGCGCCAGCAGCTGGTGGCTCCCAGCGTCACCGCCGCTGCTGCCGCCCGCCTGCTGCTGCGGCGGCGGCAGCTGGGGCGCTGGCAGGTGGCGAGGCGGAGCAGCGGCCCGCTGCCCGCTGCTGAACAAGGGCCCTCGCTTGGCCCGCTTGGTTGGGTTGGCGCCTGCGCGGGTGCCGCTGCTGGTGGTCTGCCTGCACAGCGCCTCTGACAGGCTTGCGGTGCTCCTTGGCAGGCCTGCAAGCGCAGCAACACGCCGCACACAGCACACAGCACCCGGGTGTCTGGTGCATCAGGAGGGACACGCGTGGACAAAGCTATGTGTCGTTCATGTTGCACACTGATTAGTGGTGATGACCCGGCAAGTACGAGGGTGCAGTGCATGAACAACACCAAAGTACAAGTACCTAGCAGTGCTTATGTGTCAGCGTCCATCACCGCCCTGTATACATACGCCACACCACACACTTAACACACACACCGTGTTGTGCATGTGCGACATGTTGCCGCGCAGCGTGTGCCAGGCACATTGGAACCACAATCCACCGGCGACAGCTCATTGCGCGCAGCCCCGTTCCCTTGCGCCACCATGCGCCACCTGCCTCCACCTGCTGCTCACCGTACGCGGCCTCCACCTCACGCCGCACGTCGATGGGAAGCGCCGCCAGCACCTGCGCCGCAGGTACACAGCACACATGCACACATGGCCCCATGTGGGCACCTCTTTCTAAAACACACACATGTCCTGGCGCATGGCCATGGTGCTGTGTGCAGGGTTGCAGTGTTGTCAAACAAGGCACTTGCAAATGGATTAGGATCAAACACCAAGGTCTGTAGTGAGTGTAGGTATAGCCCCACCACAACACTACCCCAGTACAATACCTTTATGTCGCTTTCACCCGCCCGCCCAACTCTGTCACGCGCCGCCCCCAACCGCACCTGAGGGTCCAGCCCCGCAGCGCTGGCAGGCTGCACACCACCAGCGCCACCACCAGCGCCACTGCCTGACCCGCCCCCGCCTGCCCTTGCTGCCGCGTCGGCGCCAGCGCTGGCTTGGCCCCTTACCCTAGGCGCGCTTGCTGCTGCTGCTGCCCCTGCCACCATGGTGCCGCTGGGCATGGCAGGAGCTGCAGCGGCAGATGCAGCTTTTGTAGAGGTGGTGGTGGCAGCGGCATGTAGCTCGTCAGGCTCACCATGCCCCCCCGCATCCCTCATCATGTCCACTGCTGCCTGCTGCATCGTGCCGTGCAGGTGCTGCTGCTGCCCAGCATGTCGCTCTGCTGCATCACGCTGCGCACTGCTGTGATGGTGCTGCGGCTGCTCCTGTATCAAACGAGGTGTACATCGGCTGGCAGTATGAAGATCCAGGTCCAGATCCAGATCCAGGTCCAGGAAAGGCTCTTCATCGCCATGCAGCACATGGTAGTCATCCTCGAATTCTGGGCGCTGCTGCTGCTGCTCACACACCTGCGCCTCCTGCTGGTGGCGGTGGCGGTCAGCGGGAGATGCCACAGGCGTAGGCACAGGCGCAGCCGCCTGTGGCGGCGCATGCACCATACAGCCGGGCCCTGCCGCACTGGGAGAAGTTGCCAAAGCAGGCGGCCTGGTGCATGACGTCAACACATCGGCATGCGCATGCTCCGCTGCCGTGGGTGATGCTGCTGCACCTGCCGCTGTGGGGTGTGCAGGGTGGTGTGAGGCGGGTGAGGCGGCCCGCTGTCCCCACTCCAGGGATGCACGCCCACCATGCGATGATGGTTTGGCGGGGGGCATAGCAGCTGAGCTCGGGCCTGCTGCTGTCACGCCGCTTGCTGCTGCTGCACCTGCTGGTGCATGTGCGGCGGTGCTGGCGCCTGCTGGTGCCCCTGGAGCGGTGGTGGTGTCCTGCTCGCCGGGCAGTGGTGGCCAGTACCACTTGTTGGGGTCGTACGTGCTCCTACGCACACGACATGAAGTAGGACCACGGGTAGGCAGACCTGTCATGTGCTTGGTTACTGCAACCTTGCAGACCTGCCTGTAAACATGTGCACCACGGAAGCGAGAACATGCTGCGATCCCGCCACCAAAGCACTAAGTGCTTTTGCGGGCTTGTACAGTTGACGTACAAAAGTGAAAATGGAGAAGATACAGCAGCAGCAGCAGCAGCTTACCTAGGCGGTGCACCTAGCTTTGCCGGGGCGGGCGCTGATGGCCTTGCCGTCTTGGATGCTGGGTCGGTGTCGAGGCGCCCCACGGCAATGCCTATGCCGCGCAGCTGTGGTGGGTGTGGCACAGCAAGGTGGGCAGCAAAGCGGGGCTGGTGGCGGCCGCTATCCAAGCCACTGCATAAGTACTGCAAGTAGTCAACGTGCTTAATGGCAACGATGGGCCGTAAAGCCATGCTGTGTACGGTATCTTAATGCATCCACCGGGTTCAGCAAGCCGGCCACGCAGGCTGCAGCCACTCCAGAATGTCCTCACAGAAGCCAGGTGGTATGGCACGACCAGCACCCAAGAAGAACAACAACTGTAACACCTGCGCACCTCCTCTGGCGGGACGCCCAGCGCCAGCCACAGCAGCCACACCTCACGCAGGATGTCCTGCACGCCATGACACCAACAGCGACACGCTCAAGCGACATGTGCAAGGACCGTATGACAGCGGCGGGGGTAGCTCTGGCCGCATGCCAACAGCATGTTGGCATGTGTGACGTGACGGCCAGCTGGTTCACGTAATCACGTTACGCCGGACAGCGCCTGCCACACACCCCACACCACCACACCACCGCCAGGTACCCCAGCACACAACTCGACTCAATTCAAAGACGCATTCTCGCAACACATCGCTGCCCACAACAAGCATTACACCCCCACAATGCGCCCATGGCACATCAGGGGCGCAGCGGGGATCAGCGGGGGGCGCAGGGAGGAGGAGGCTAATGCCCACCCGCCCGCCTGCCTACCCGCCTGCCTGCGGCCCACTACCGTTATCTACCTGTGGGTCTGACACGAAGCTGGCCAGCGTGACGCTGCGTGAGAGGTTGTCGCAGGGGCCGTGTCCCAGGAACTTAGCAGGGTGCAGCGGCGCGCCCTCCATGCGGCGCTTCACCTTGAGGCTCACCGCCCGCGCACGCACACCACCGCCACCACTGGCACCACCTGCTGGTGCTGCAGCCGAGCCGCTGGCGCCGGCGCTGCCGCCCGCTGCATCAATATACCAAAAGGTGCACGCGGGCACATTTGTTGGCTCCAGTACCTTGGCAAGTATCTGCCTGGGTATCTGCTGGATTAGGCAGCAGCAGGCCAGCCAGGCATGCAAAATTTTGTTTTGACACTTTTACAGCAGGCCACCTGGACGCGACGAACGAATCCCATCGCACACAACGTGTACACGTGTGTGCGCAGATACGCACCTGCGGCCGCCATCCTGTGGGACACCTCAACCGCCAGGTTCTGCGCAATCACACACACACACATACACACGCACGCACGCACACCTCGTCAGGTTCCTCACGTGCACACACACTGCACGGCCTGACGGCAAGCACACCGTATGGCGCCACGGGAAACAAACAACCCTTAACACACTGCACAGCACACGGTATGCATGTAAGCAACATACCTGCGCTTTGGCTGATGCTTTGGCTGATGCTTTGGCTGATGCCATCACATGCCCTGCATGTTGTGTTGATTTGACTGCTGGGTTGCAGCACAAGCACTAGCAAGCAACATCTTTGATCTTTCCTATTCCATGTACTGCTGCACACACACCACCCGACCCGCCTGGGGGCCACTCACGCACGCACGCACGCACGCACGCACGCACGCACGCACGCATGCACGCACTCACCTGCAGCAGCTGGCGCACCTCCTCCTGTGTGTCCACGCGTATGCCGTAGTTGACCTCCGCGCCCACAGATTTGCGCACCTGCGCGGCCCCGTCACGCAGGCCACGCAGGTCAAGCATGCGCACGTACCGTACCGCTTGGTGATAATGATTTACTGACATTAGTGCTATGTGTGCAGGTACAACGTGGCGAGGAGGTAGCACGCACCATTGAGCTGCTTGCCACCACCGCACCGTAGCCAGCATGCGGTGCCGGCTTCAGCATACCAGAAGGTAGAATGGTGACGCTCACAGTATGCCTTAGCAAACCTGTTGTGCTGCAACATACACACGCAGCAGGCCCACCTTAGGCAGCGCCACGATGCGCGGGTCGTGGCCGTGCGCGTAGCTCCAGAGGTTGGCGCCGCTCTTGGCGCCCAGCGAGCGCTGCAGCGCGGCCCGGCTGGCGCCCCACACCTGGCGCACCGTGTTGATGCCCATGCCCCCCAGCTTCTGCCGCATGGAGGGACCCACGCCTGCACAGGCGCACAGGGGGAGGGAAGGATTGAGGATGGGAGGGAGGGAGGGGCGCAGGGGGGGGGCAGAGGATAACATGCAGCGCACGAGCACAAACGATCGTCACATGGAAGGGTGGTACAAGCGCGAGGAGCACAGAATTTTGGCTGGTGTGCTGGTTTGGTTGGTTTGTTGCTCTTTGCACATGGCCTGACAGCCAGGGCGCATAGGGCTACCCTAGGCGCAGGGTGTTTGAGAAGGCAGCAATGAGCAGCCTCAGCACTGGTTGTGCACACGCACATGCTTGGCCATGTACAGCGTCGTGCGCAGCACCAGCACAACAGCCTGCATGCCGACTGCATGTGAAGCCAGGGGCAGCACTATGCACATGGCCTGCGCAGCGCGTTGACGTTGCTGCTGCCGCTGCTCCTACCTGGCAGCGAGTCCACCGGCAGGTCCGCTAGGAAGTCCATCACGCCCGCCTTGGTGACGCGCGACTGGCCGTTGGGCTTGGCGCGCTTGGTGGCCAGGCGCGCCACCAGCAGCGAGGGACCGATGCCGGCGCTGGCGGTGCACTGCGTGGCGGCCTCAATGTCCCTGCACACCACACGCACACACAAGCAAGCATGGTGTGTGATGAATGAGCTGCATGCATTTATGTTGAAGCCATACACATTCAGGCGCCGGCCCGGCATGCCAGCATGTGGCAGCCGAGCGGCGCGTAGTGTGTGTAGATTGTGAAAGCATGTGCATGCGTAGGCCACAGTGCGTGGCACCATCACATGGCCTGCCGCTGCCAGGATGCAGGAGGAGGCGCAGCCACACGACAACCATGAACAGCAACACAACCACGCCTGGCCGCAGCGTAAGGCGCTGGCACTTCTGCAGTAGGCTAGCTGCAGTAGGCATAGTGCAAGCTGAGGCTACCTAGTGCACATGCATGCGCGTCCTCGCCTGCGTATCGCCGCTGCCAGCTGCTCCGGCTCGCCCAGGCCCGTCACGTCCACGTACGCCTCGTCGCAGCTGAGCGGCTCAACAGCAGAGCTGTAGCGCGCAAGGATGCGGTACACCTGCCGGGGTGTGGAGTGGAGCAGCGGGGGCAGCGCCCGCACACGCCATAGCAGTAAGAGCGTGAGCGACTGCTCGGTGACGCGGGCCGTAGGACGCATGGCAGCGTAAATGAGCCATGAGCGCGCACTGCTCAGGCAGCTGACTAGAGGCGGCGATGCGTTCCTATGAAATTACACCACTGCAACGCCACAAATTCGTGACAAGGATGGACGCACCTGCTCCGAGACCGCTTCGTAGCGGTCAAACTCGTACGGCACCGTCACCATGTCGGGGCACAGCGCCTTGGCCTGCGCCAGGAACATGCCGGCGCGCACCCCGAACTTGCGCGCCTCGTAGTTGGGGCAAGACACCTCGCCTGCGGGGACCCGCCAGGCATGTGCAGGGTATGGCGTCAGTGCTGGCCGCAAGGTGAGTGGTGAAGGAGCAAGTGGCAACGCATCAACGCACCGAGAGTTCGCGGCACATACAAATGCAGCATGATTGCCTGACCAAGTGTGTGGGGGGGGCGTGCACTCACTGGATCCGTTGGCGTTGGCGGAGTGGCACACCGCCATGGGCAGGCCACGCAGCTGCGGCCGGCCCGCCATAGCCACGGACGCAAAGAAGCAGTCCATGTCCACGTGCACAATCACACGCTCTACCGCAGCTGGAGCGGATGAGGGGCGCGCCCCTCCGGCGGCACTCGCCCCGGCGCCTGTGGCTCCAAGGCCCCCAAGGGGCTTGATCGCGCCGCCGGGCGTACCGCCAGGCGGTACGGCAGGCGGTACAGGATCTGGGCTGTGCTCGTTGGCGAAGATCTCCTCCATGAGCGGCTCGATGCGTG